>CM076579.1:704907316-705178393 GCA_034641835.2 Pinus albicaulis
GTTACTTAGTGCAATACATCTTGTATTACTTATAGTTATATATGGCACTGAGCTTAGTGTAAAGCAATAGGTCTATCACTATCTCTACTTTATTTAATATGTAATCACTATGACTAATAAGCACCTGTATTAGATATGAGTGAACTGTGCTTAAACTTGAATGACAATCTTGTCTTACCCCAACCAGCCCTCCAATCCAATTTCACAATCATCAAACCCTAGTCAAACATGAAAAGACACTAGTCACTTATTGGAGTCTACGAGTTGCTCATTCAGTTTTGAGTTTCTTTTTGTCCATCTCCCTAACTGCTAGCTCACCTTAAATAGTCACCACCATATACTTGCTACTAGTAACCTATTCATATGAGTCTAGTTGCTTGTTGACTAGTAATCATCCTATGTAGGCCTAGTCGCCCATTGACTATATTATCACTTTTGACTATATTGAAAAGAGCCCAATCTCATAGAGGAATGTGGTGACACGGGTTTTATTGGTTACGGTGAAATAGGGCTTATCGGGCAGTTGGGTTTCCTGGTGGTTTAGTCAAGAAAGAAAAAGCTAAAAGGCCTTCCGAAGATGGGTTATATGTCCGGCGGGGTACCTTCGTTTCCTGGGTTTTCTCTTTCATAAGTGGTTCATTTCTTTCGGCTAATATTAATATCAAGATCCTCGTTCATCATACTAAAAAGATCCTAAATCAGATCCTATATCATACTAAATGATATTCACTCACTTTTCATTCCTACTCACTCTTTATATTTATACTTCCTACTTTACCAAATATATAATAAACTCTCTATCCAAAGGGCAAAAGTTGGAGGAGGGGGGGTGCGTGTAAATGCATGATTCTACGGTGGTGATCTACTAATTAAATGGCATAAGACTAAGTAAGTAAGGGTAGATATATCTAGTAGATCTACCCTTTCTCTCTCGAGATTTCAGGCGCGGCGCATTGGGGATTTTGGCTCATTTTTCACTCAGTAACTCTGTTTTTCGCCTAGTTTTGGCCAGCTTGACTTTCTTATCTCCAAATGTAAAACTCTTGATGTAATTTGATGTAATTTCTTGGCTCTTGATGTAATTTTGACAAATTTTTACTCATGGAAGTAGATTCATTCATCAAAAGGTGAATTGTAACTGAAATGAATCAGTTTCCTATCTTATAGAGGCAAGTTGTTCCACTGCCTATTTTCCAGTTCTTAGTTTAGATCTTGTTGAAACAGCTCCTAAACTAGTGAGCTCGACCCCTAGAGGCATGGGGATGAGTTACGCTTGTCTATATCTTGTAATTCTGCAGTCATTTTCAGGGTTGGACACTTGGGATTGCTTTGAGCTTCATTGTACATTTCATCTTTGCATTTTCGCAAAGGAATAGACCAGGGTTTGCAGCACTCCTTGGGATCCATGTGGCTCTTTGTTTTGATGATGTATTTCTCTCTGTGATTGTAAGTTTACTGATGTTTCATGTGTATCATCTTCCTTCTTATTTCTCCTTAAGTTAAACAAACAAGTAATAAAGGTGGAATTCATTAGATTTGCAGTGCTCTACCTTGAGTTTTGTTTAATTTTCTATGTTTTCAACTATCTGAAGAGGATTCCTGAAAGCCTCTTCCCCTCTTCAACTCCTCATCGGTCTGAGCTATCCATTTCATTCGAAATTAAAACATCAAAACAATTGCCTACCTTGCCCCATTCAGCTCTCTGCAAAACTAATCATTCCCTAGACCCAAAATCTGTCCTTCCCTTTGATCCAACAAACACCTTCAAAATCAAATTAAACTCTTTTACATATATACCTAGCTTAAAATCAGCCTTTATTCAAGTCATCTCAAGCCTCACTGATCATTTTTTGCGAGATTGACAAGGAGAGAGCCCTCTCCCGATCTGGTAGGGATAGCTACCAAATTAAGCGTGGTTTGATGTTACCCTAGACTCTGCCTTCCTTCAGCCTGAGGTAGATCTAGGCAATAACAGTACCACTGATAAAATAGCCAAAATTCTTTAAAAATATAACTTCAACATTGCTTTAACCCCCCCAAACACCATAAGAAAAATTATTGACTATATCAAGGATTCAATTGACCCAAAATAACACTGAGTATATGTTATTCCATGATCATGCAGCAAATAATACATGGGTGAAATAGGAATTTCAACAGGCATCAGATTAAAAGAACACACGAAAAACATATTAAGAGATAAGGCATCAAAATCAGCCTTAGAATAACATGCATGCTCTTTTGAAGAATGTAACTAGTGTTAGTATTCATAATTATATTTGAATCATGATGTAATGTATTTGTCAAGAGAAAAGAAAAATAAATGTTATTATTAAAGAAATTAACTTATTAAAGCATGGGTTTCCATGTTTGGGTCAATTGTTTTTAGGTCAAAGCCTCCATTAAAGGCTTCTAGGGTTTATGTCAGGTATCCTTCTCCGTGACATAATGTAAAAGGCCCTTCTTGGGCTCTATTTGTCAAAGACGAAATTTATTTTACTGTAAAATAAGTCAATTAGGTCGGGCTAAATGAGGAAATATAGCATTCATTATAATATAGGATTTACTAGTTTCTGGATGGCAGTTAGTGGCAAAACTAAAGTTTACTGGTATGGCCTCTTGGACTGCACAACGACGGAACCTCATGGAGGAGTATCAGATGAGAAGCCTCCACCTGATACCGAGGATTTAGGTCGCGTGCCTGTGTTGAATCGGAGTATCACTTGGAACCAGGTTTACTCATCTTCCACTGTGGTTGCCTCTCGTTCCCCCATCGACCATATCGGCCACATGCCCAAAAATTTGGTGGTCACCCCACACTCTTGACGAACTCTTGTGCATCTGAGATGCTCCAACATTCGGGCTCACGCTCGCGGTAGGAAGGATGTGAAACGGACACAAGATACTTGTCTAGAGCTAGTGCCAGCGGATGCAAGGCAGGGTAGTGGCTTTTTTTTTCCTTGGGGTAATATGCATGCACTAGGGAAATTTAGAGGCAGACCTCACAACACACATTGCCATATACTATTTTGAGGAGCCTTGCCTCTCGACACTTAACCCTATCAATCAACAAAACATGGCACCTACCGAAATCTATCCAAGAAATCAGAACATATGCCCAAAGGAGCCCACAAAAGCGCCATAGATAATGAGAAATAGGTAAGCTCTACTCATTTTCAAATTTTCATAAAACCCCTTGTGGGGAATAGTATTTTATTATGGGTACAGGACACAGACAGGGTCACAAACCTGAAGCAAAATATCAATTCAGCTTCAGGATGCCCCTGCCACATGCAATCCTTTATCCATGGTGGGAAATCCTTACAAGACCCCTGCTCTATCAAGTATTTTCCCATAGACCCTGGGTATACCATTTATCTCAACCTGAGACTGAGAGGAGGCACAACAGATCAGAATAGAACCCGTGGACCCACTAGAGGAGTCAATACCTCCAAACTCGAAATCCCAAAAGGACCCTCATACAGGAACATTATGCAAGTAAAAAAAAAAGTAGCAACACCAATTGAACCAACATAGAATACTCCCAAACCATACATTGTGGAGCAACTACACTATGTGCCCAAACTGAACATAGGCATTCCATAGATAGACGAGCATCGGTCCATTTTTTAATCTTATGTTGATAATTAATTGTGATTTATCAACATAAGATTATAAACCTAACTAAGCTTAATTTTTTTATATCTAAAGTCTAAATTCTCCCATTATAGTAACATGGTTTTGTTACAGTTAACTTCATGCTTCTATATATTTGTCTTTGGTTGTAGTTGTTGTTAAAATATTGCAAGTACATAATATTCAAGATGATGAAGATGTTTGTATGATAATATGCATGAGTGATGATGATGAATATGACCTTTATTCCATAAGAAGTAGAATGAAAGGTTCTTCGATGTTATAGAAGTGGTTGATCTCCCTAAGTTGAGAGGGAGTCTGGATAAAATAAAGGGTGTATCTCCCAAGTTAAGACCAAGGGAATATTTTGACAATGAATACTTTGAAGTTAAACTACTATTGATAAATGTTCATGAAGCAAACAAAATACTTGAGAAAGATCTGAAAAAAGTATTTGGTGTTGCTGAAGAAATGAAAGAATAAGAAAGCATCCAAAAGTTTATATATGGATAACTTGATAATGATATAAACAACGTCCAAACATTGAGTGAGAACCCTAAAGGTTTTTGTTTACTTGTATGTATATTTGAAAGTTTATTGTTGATTATGGATTGTGTTTGTATGGGTAAATCTCTCCATAAGAAGGTTGAACACTTTGGAAGTATTCTTGAACAAATGGATATATCTGATTTAGTTTATTAAGGAGAGATGAGGCATCTAATGGCAATATGCTTGGTAGGACATTCGGTCAGCGAATGTGTTGATGTATAGATCCCGAAGAGGGAGGGTGGCATTGGTCATGGAGCTCCGACCTTAGATAAACACCAAAATCCCTGGGTTGGTGGTAGAGCTTAAAAAATTTATGGTACCTAAATATGGCTAAAGGTTGAGTCCCCTTAGTCCCACCCAGATAGAATACCCTGGTCAGGTATCTAGTTCGCAGCAGTGAGTGTGCTAGAACTCTTCGTAGTTTATTTTTAGATCTTCCATGTACCTATATATATTTGTAAATTAGGAATACCTCCCTTGTTAAGAGGGAGTATTGAAGAATGTAACTAATTCCAATATTCATAATTATATTTGAATCATGATGTAATGTATTTGTCAAAAGAAAAGAAAAGAAAAATTATTATTAAAGAAATTAACTTATTAAAACATAGGTTTCATGCTTAGGTCAATTTTTTTTAGTTCAAAGCATCCATTTAAGGCTTATATGTTTTATGTCAAGTATCCTTGTCCATGTAATAATGTAAAAGACCCTTCTTTGGCTCTATTTGCAAAAGAAGAAATTTATTTTATTGTAAAATAAGTCAATTAGGCCTCCTCCACCAAGTCAGCCTCAAAGAAGGAAAAGTTGGCATAAACTAAGGGGCAGAAAACACCATAAAAGAGCAACAACTCGACCTCATTTGGATAAATTCGATCACACGCACAATAAGTTCGATCTATTGTAGATGGAAGTTGGAAAAGGGTATTAAATCCAAGGAAGGAAGAATAAATTATAGAAAATGTGAAGGGGGAATTTATCAAGTAATAAATTGAGTTTTTCTCTCTCCTATTCCACACGTGAACTTCTGGAAGTGTTGTAGGGGGGGGAAATTTTGCAATAGCTGGGGGGTCAAAATTTTGGAGTAGCTGGGCAAAATTTTTGGGGAAGTTGGGGCTAAAATTTCTAGGTTGTTGTTTGGTTGTAGCGGCTAAACAAGAAGAGACTATTGAAGTGTGTTGAATCTACTTGGAAGGTTGACTCGATGGAGGAGGAAGGTCTTTGGGTCTAAGGTCTTGGTTTATCTCATTTTTAATCTATTGAAGGAAGATTTTTTGACTAGTTTTTCCCCTATATATGGGTTTTAGCCCTGGCTGAGTGCCTACTTATGGTGTCCCTAATATTCTTGTTTTTGTTTTGATGATTTCTTAATGAGAAGAATATAAAGAAAGAACATAAATAAGTTAATAAGAACATAATAATATCACAAGTAATTATCAACATAAGAAAATATTTCTACCTTTCCGATTTTCTAACATGCTCTTCCTCTCACTATTGTTATATGGAATTGTGATCTACGGATAAACCAAATTCCCTAAGTGTGGTGTTTATCACTTAGAACAACAGAGGAAAGAATAAATATTATTTTCTCTAAAACAAGCAAATATATAGAATGGGAAAGGAGCCTACTTGTGATTCTTTCGCTTCTCTTTCTCCTTCAGTCGTTGTTGTCGTCGCTCTCAATCCAACTCAATTTGCTAGATCGATTCCTGCAAACATAAACAAAGAACAACAAACAACATGCAATATACAAGTATCTACTTATCTTACTCAAATCAAACCGATTATATTTGAAATACATACATCATTCCAGAATACATTGCACAAGAAATATAGACATATGTATGGGAAAATGAACAAAAATCTTTATTATAGAGTAGGAGGAGAAGATTACAACCAATGGATCGATTTGTCGTCAACCTGCTCCAACTTCATTCCAACCTTATCACATCCAACATTATCTCAGCAGCATATCAGTACTTTCAATCTCTTATCAAATGAGAATCCAACAGCATAACTTTGCACAAAATTCTTCCTCCCTAGCACTAGGATGAGTGCTCAATTTATAGGGAAACTGATGGTAGTTTCTGAATGAATGACTTTCTAATAATAGGCAAGACATGTTTCCAAGTTCAGAGGTGTTAGATGGACACTTGGATTCAAAGTTTGACACATATGGAATCTTCTAGAAGGCACTGGCCATGTGGATATTCCCGGAACAATGAGAATTCCACTCCCAGGTGACCAACACACTCTTGAATGTCAGGAAGTGCTCTATAGTGCACCCTTGCATGGAGGAATTGGAACTGCAACACAGTTAGTCCCTTGCATATGAGCATTGGTGAGTCAGTAGGTCATATAACATATACTTCAAACCTTGGAAAGCTCACAATAGAAGACATGAATGAAATGTTCTTCACTTAGGGCATGTAGCAACTGAAATATAAAGGGATGATAGACCCTATTTCATTGGTCCTAGGGATAATGTCCAATTTGACCAGGTCTTGGGGGATGATGCCCAAATTGACCTATAACAACTACATTTGCATGGACAACGCTAAACTCATTTAGAAATATCACTATCCAAAAAAAGAGTAAAAGAAACTATAGAAATAGAAAAAAATCAAACACCATGAACCAGGATGATGGTTTATAACATAGTAACACATGGAAACCATTATTAAAGAAAATTAAACAATACTCATGATGAGCCACCTTAAAGAAAATCTTCCAAAACATGACTATTAATAGCTCCAAACACATCATGTCTAAAGCATCTCAATAATAAATTGGGATCCCCTGATGATGGACTCACTTTGAAGTCTGAAACATTGGGCTTAAAAAGCGTAAAATGTTTTTTTTGAAATTTTATTTTAAAGTAACACATGTTAATAAATCTATTAAGGAGTAAAACCATGCAAATTACCTTTTCACAATGACCATGTTGGAGATGGAATCCAACATCGTAGAGATCACCATGAAAAGTGGCTAGAGATAGAGTGGATGGAACTAGCTACTTTTACAACCTACTTAACGACCCAACCCAATGCAAGTAACTTCACATATAGTGAAGCACCCTCCAAGAAGGCCCAAGAGAGTCTGGCCAAGTTTTTCCTAGGTACAGTAAGGACTTCCTCGTCATTGTCACCATGTGTAATAGCCCTAGGATTATGGTCACTAAAGTTACCACCTACAACAACTTAGCTAAGGGGGACATTCGTAAGTCAAATATATACACAAGGGCATAGTAACAAAGCTCGAAATCCCCTTGAAATATCCCTCAAAGTGAGGTAGTCCTTTTAGGTGACCCCTAAGTTCCTTTCGACATTGATTTTAAGTTGTGCAAATCAACACCACCATAACCAACAAAGCAAGGTAGATTACTTCATTGGGATCGATGTGACCTTATGCTTGACTGATATGTAAAAGAAGCTTCCTAGATATAAGATGTGGTAAATTGATTTCTCTCCCTATCATATAGCTTCTATGTTTTTTTACAAATTTGGATCATTAACTTTCAACTCCTAAACCAAAGATCTACATTAATACTAATGTAGGTGTAGTTACCATAGAAATATAAAAATGTTTGATTTATTTTATTAAGTGTTGTTTTTAAATTATTTGTTTACTCAATAGGTAAATGGAAATGAAACCAATCACGTTATTATGACTCAACTCAAATCTTAATGCAATGAATATGAAGATGCAATCTTGTTAATTCAATGGATTTCTAATTACAAAAGGCAGAAGATTTTTCAATTCCCAAGATGCAACATAACTATTTTAATCAAATTACTTTGAACAAAAAAAACAATTCCATAAATATTTCTTTCAAAACACAAAAATATACCTTCTAAGATGCAAGAATCTTTTTTTTTTTTACAAATAAAATTGAGCACACAACAATACAATGAGTTCAGTCTAAAAAAACATATTAATTCATGGATTTTTTTTTTCTTTTCGTGAAAAAAAATAATTTATGTAAAGAAATGAATGATTTTTACCAAAATCTAAACAAAAAAACTATGAAAATGATCACCAAAATAAAGAAAGAAAGAATCCAAATATTTGAATATTCAAAGCAACAAGAGGCTGTCATTTTTTTAATAGACCAATGAAACAATCGAACCAAAGTAATGCAAAAATAATAATCTTTCAAAATAAGATAGCTAAACAAAACCAAAACTGAAAAGTTTGACCTACAAAAAACTGATAACAAACCCAAAGACCACTATAATCAATAGATCCAAGATCACACAGAGGAAACCCTGGGAAAATTCCATTTTTTTAGAGATTGACGATAAAAAAAACTCAAGAAAATTTTAAAAAACTTTCAAAAGATATAAAATATTTGGGTTTTCATAATCAAGTAGGGTTTTCCAAATACTCGTGTATAGTTTGACTTAAGAAAACAAGGAATACTACCAAGAAAAAATGTGTTCCCTTGTGGAGTCACCAATTTTGTTTGGTGAACAAATCGCTCTTCTGGACGAGTAATCTCCCTAGGTTTAGAAATTAAACACTAGAACAAAACAATAAAATACATAAAAAAATTCCATAGATTACCATTAAATCATAGATGTAGGATTGGATGAATGGTTCATACCTTTTTTTAAATTCTTGTCATCGTTGTTGTTTGTTATATATTTTGATATCGTTCTTGATGCTCCAAGAAAAGATTTACAAAGACACTAACATACAAATTATCAAAGCATGTGATATGTAAATGATTTAACATAATCTATACAAGTGATCAAGGAAACTCATAACAAACACCATAACAATGAATGTGGGAAAGAAATATGCATTTGTATTAAACAAGGAAAAGGTGAGAGTTACAACCAAACCTTAATGTTGATAGCTTCCTCCCAATAGTCCTCAATCCAAACCTTGCAATCAAAAGTCTTCAATGGATTCTTCAGTAGAGTGAAAGTATAGTTTAAATAGTCAAAAGCCAACCCTTTTTCTGTACTTATAAGCCAAGGATGGAAGTTTGATATCCACTTAGGTAAGGGTGAAATCCCCAATGGAGGGTATGACATCCATTATGGTAGGAATGAGATCCAAGATAGGAGGATTACAAGCCAAATCCACACCTTTTGCAGTAGATAACATTACGACGCTTCTACAATGGAAGCTTTGCAACATTTTTTATTTTTCACCCATGTTAAAAAACCATCACACTTTTTATGAAGGCAAGATATGACGACGACACACGATGTATATTATGCAAGTTGCAATGCAGAGTACTTGCAGTGGTCTCCAAAAATAAGGTTTTTAGGGTACGTAATTCATGATTCTTATACTACATGGAGAGGTATTTGTTCCACCTTTCTTGAAGATTAATGAGAATAGTTCTTCCAATGGTGAAAGATACGAATTTCACATCATTTGTATGGATGTGACAAATTAATGTGTAACACCCCCTTTGCAATCCAAGACTCCTCCTAATGGGGAGTTTTAAAACCTGGAGACTAGACAAAAAGGTTGTTTCTCGCAGGGATGTGCGACCCATAAACTTTTATTAGACATATCGACTCCTTGGTGCCCACATACCAAAATTTTCTGGAAAGGATGCAAGGGCACACAATCCAATATTGGAAAGAGGCCTTGAGTGGGTTCCAGAGCTATAGTTTCAAACCCCTTCCTCTAACATCCAGGGGTATAGTTTTAAATCCCTTACAATACAATTCCATTATCTCTTTGACCTTGTCACTAGAAACATTTGTTTAATGTAGTATAACTATTGCAATATTATCTTTGTTCATTATATGCCTTAGTTCTTGTGTTTTCCTTTGCTATTGAGGCCACATATGTTCTAAGAGATTGGATTCATTAGGTATTATGTTGATAGGAGGGGAACTCTGAATGAACAAACACCTCCTCTGAATTTATGAGAAATTCACACATATTCTAGATTGTTTCTATGGTTCTTCTACCCTTTTTCTTATTTTCTATGACTATTTTCCCCTTATCTTGTCATTCTATGGTTGAGAAAAGTACAATGTCGCAGGTTGCAATGCAGTGTACTTGAAATGGTCTCCAAAAATAAGGTTTTTAGGGTATGTAATACATGATTCTTATACTTCATGGAGAGGTATTTTTCCACCTTTCTTGGAGATTAATGAGAATAGTTCTTCCAATAGTGAAAGATACAAATTTGACATCATTTTTATGGATGTGACAAATTAATGTGTAACACCCCCTTTGCAATCCAAAACTCCTCTTGATGGAGAGTTTTAATAACCTGGGGACTAGACAAAAGGGTAGTTTTTTCCCACAGGGATGTGTGACCCATAAACCATTATTAGACATATTGACTCCTTGGTGCCCACATACAAAAAATTTCTAGAATGGATGCAAGTGAACACAATCAAATATTGGAAAGAGACTTTGAGTGGGTTCCAAAGCTATAGTTTCAAATCCCTTCCTCTTACATCCAAGGCTATAGTTTTAAATCCCTTACAACACAACTCCATTATCTCTTTGACCTTGTCACTAGAAACATTTTTTAATGTAGTATAACTATTGCAAGTTTATCTTTGTTTATTACATGCCTTAGTGCTTGTGTTTTCCTTGGGTATTATGTTAATAGGAGTGGAACTCTGAATGCACAAACACCTTCCCTTTATTTATAAGAAATTCACCAATATTCTAGATGGTTTCTATGGTGGTTCTTCTACCCTTTTTCTTATTTTCTATGACTATTTTCCCCTTACATTGTCGTTCTATGGTTGAGCCACCATTTTTGGGTTTTCTGATCCACTCTCATCATTTCCTACCAGTCTTTATTTATGCCATTAGAGTTACAAATAGAAAAAAAATGTTTTTAATGGTCCTCTATAATCTTGTCCATCTCTAAGAGAGATGCTTTAATAATCTCAATCATTGATTGTTCATTCACATTTAGGATTTCCTAGTTCTCTTCCATGTTCATTACATTCTCTGTATTTCCAGCTAACTCCTTTATTTCTAAGGACTTAGTGGGAGCTTAAGGACTCTTTTTCTTAGGGTTAGGCTTCCTCTAGGGCTCTACCTCATTTTGTTCTATGACCATTAGATCCTCTAACACATCAATGTTTTCTTCTTGGTCAACAATTATTAAGAATTGGTTCTTCACTAGTATATTCTTGGTCTTTGTTTGGGTAGACTGGTTTTTAGCTTTTCTCTTTTTGTTTACCACTTCCTGAAACATGTCCCACTCTCCAAGCAAAGTATCCTCACGTGTTTCTACTTTCATGATTGGGAAGTCCCATTTTAGGTGGCCATACTCCGACAACTGAAAGAAACATGCTCATAATCCAAGGTTGAGTCCAAACCTCATCATGATAGGAAATTTCAATTGATGATGGGAGATGCTATATGATATTTATTTACACAAATTCTTGAGTAAGAGGTGTATCAACATTTCTTTGTAACCTTAGAAGCTTTCATAATAGTACCAATGGAATTGTTGTTACCCTCAGGAATATAAAACTCCCAAAAATCTTATAGCAATGAAAACAGCATCACCCAAACTAGGGTGTATTGAAATTGTTCGGTATGGATTATAGCATTCTTCCCAAAACCTTGTGAATAATCTGACATTATTAAAAAAATAAGGGTCATTGTAATTTTCTCCTCTATATTTGAGAAGATCATTGTAATCTCATATCGATTTGGCCTTTGGTCTACCATACCAATAAATTTGCAAATAAGAGCATAATCTTTCATATGTTGACAATATTCTTCTACTTGGTTATTTGGCACAACGAACTTAGGGTTCATTGCCACTTTAGGTGAACACATTCCCTTGAAGCAAGACTGTCATTGTGCTCCAAGAACTGGGTTTTCATGATTATTACCATTCACTAGCACCTACATTCCACTGTTGAGAGCTAGTTACAACATTTCTATAAGAGGGGCTTACACCCCTCCTTGCAACACCACTCATGCAACCAATCAATATTAGTTCAAAGATAGTATCCAAAAGAATTACATCACTTGGTTTAAAGATTTCAACCTTAATTCAAACATTTTTTTTCAAAGAGTTTTTTTCTAAAAAAACCTAACCCTAACATAACAACAATATTTATAAACATTAGTTTTAATGATTACTTTTGTATTTAAAAAATAATAATAATAGACACAAATATTATAATATATGATGAGATTTTTAAAGTTGTGATAACATAAACTTTTTGTTTGTACACTGGGTAGGAATACATCTTCATCATCATGTCCGAATACATCACCCCGATTGGGGCAAAGAATTAAACCAGTGACTTCACATCAAGGAGTGTCTTAACCAGATCACTGTCTATCTAAGACCCAATGAATTTGATAACATAAACTTAATATATCATAGTGTTAATATTTTCCATGAAATTGAAAATAATATGTATTGTTTTTCAGTTTAATTGTTTTATAATATATGTTAATTGATTTTGATCTTAAATAAGGGTTTTTTTAAGATATATTAATAATATGAAATGTGTAATGATTACATTAAATTTAAATAGCAAATACTTAAATTTTTTTGGTTGAAAAGTCACCTATAATTTTTTTTACTAGATTAAAAACATATTCTTAATCATTAAATCTACTCTACTCAAACTATACATATGCCTAGCTTATTTGTATTGCAATTTGCTCATGGTTTTTAGATGCATTTTGGTTTTTTGTATGGACATATTTTAATTCCCCAACTCGTAGATAATTGCCTAATAGGGCAGTTAGCTAAGGAGACTCATGGACGCATGAAACAGTTTCAATTTTAGCTTGCTTTTAACACTTTAAGGTGGCCAACAACCTGGCTTCCTACGGGCACGTTGAGGCCATAGTCTGGATTTTTATTAACCTGCTTTCAAATTATAAATAGAAAATAGTGAGATACTACCAAATTTACCCAAAAAAAAAAAATTATACATATACCTAGCTTAAACAATTATACATAGTTTATACATAATTTAAATGCAACAGATGATTCAAGCCTTCACATTTATGATCAAATCATGATATTAAAAGTTAATTCTCAATATCCCGGATGGTCATTTAGAGGCCAATTAATTGCATGTTCATTCTCTCATTGACTCGTTTCCCGATGAAGGGCATCCTTTCCCATTCTATTATTTGAATGTTATTGCCATGCGAGAATAACTATTATCATGTCAATTTAGAAAATCAGGGACTATTAGCATGACATTTCAGGGCTTAGTATAAGAAATGTGGGAGAGGAATAAAAAGAATTCTGTAAATTTATTATACTTAGCATATGAAATATGGGAGAGGAATAAACATCATTCTATAACATTAACAAAATTAATTTGTTTACAGCCAGGGCAGAAATGAAAATGTCATTTACATTAGACATTATGATGTAGACTGTAGCTGCCCATAAATGATTATCACATTGAGGGAAACAGAATGATCGAATATTTTTCTAAATGAAATATACAGAGGTGCAAAATTGGGCTGGAACCAATTGATGTCCAGCCCTGTTCTTTTGCCGTATCAATATATCCATCAGGTTATCTACTCATAATCCCTGTAGAGGGCAGCGTGTATTGTTAAGACCGCACCTCAAGTAATTACATTAAGATCACCAGTGACCAATTTAGATGCCACAAGACAAGGGTGTAAATTGGGGCACCTATTACGCAGGTAGTTACATCTAGCCCGTGTAATTTGCCAGCTCAAAATCAAAATCAAACTATTTAATCATGTTTTCTTTACAGGAGATACACAGAGCAAGGGCTTGACATACGAACAGTCCCGAAGACTATACAGTCCTTTGTCTCCCGCCACTTGCAAAATGAGTTTGGGCATTGACATTATCTAATATTTTTTATTGCATCGTCTGAACAGAATTCTTGCTCTAACCTTGTACATCTTCCCTGTATAATTATGTACTGTCAAAATGGGTTCTGTTGCTTCTTAACAAATGTCTCTGGTTGAAATCTTTCAGGAAGCAGGCTCGTGTTTCACAAAACTTAAAAATTGCATGCAAAGCACGAACACTTAGTTGAATGGATCAAGCTCTTCTCCACTTTGCTGCTTTCCAGCATTGATTGATGGACCATGTCTATGTATATTGCTATCTGATACAAGTGGCTTCTCTAACATGGAAGTACCCTTGAAAAACAGGATTTGGGAACTCTTGCTGAGATCACGTAACTGGAAAAAAAAAATGTCCATTAGAATTTAAATGAAAACATTTTGGACAGCAGCACAGATTAAAAGAAGAGATTAAATTGGCAATGTAAAAGTATATCTTATCTAAACTCTATGTAACAATTTAGCTTTAGAAAGCTATGTTTCTACAACTAAACTTTATCACAAACCTTCTCTCTGGCTATTTTCGTGAAGCCAAATTTATTTGTCCATAATGATGTAGTATCCTCGGCAGCAGGAAGCACAAGATGATGTATTCTCAAGGAAACAAGAAGCTCCTCAAGACATAAATACAGTGACTGGAAATAGCCCTACAAGAATCAAACTTAACATCAATAATCATTGACACCGGAACTTCAAAAGAAACGTATAAGAAAAGACAAATGGTATATATTCACATAAATGCATGTCCTTCCTTAATCTTTACAAGAGTAGTTTTGGATGTTTCGATATCCACCAAAGGAAAAAAAACTGAAAAAACTTTAATCCAATAAAATATCGATGAGAAAGCCCATCAACATCAGATTTTCCACTGTTTCAAATCTCACCTGTCCTTGAAATTTATCCCTTGTTGCAACCAGAGGCAACTCTGCAATTTTTCGCCCAAATACTCGGAAGACAGCAGCTGAAACAACCTCTGAACTGTTCAAATAATTTAAGTTTATCAGAAACCAAGCGTCAAAAAAAAGTAGCCACTATACATGCAAAATAGCAATAGTTATGCATCAATGAAATATAGATTGGAAAAATTGCATAAATCATCTGACTTCATTCTTGGTTCTTACTTTACAGTCAATACAGCTGAATACATTCGAGCAAAATCTTGGTCCCTCATACTTTGACTGCATTAAGTTCCAGAGCAAATCAGAAGACTTTCGAAGTCATCAAATTTCAAGAATCAGCTTCACAATTCAGAAACACAGAAACTTAAAGATGCAAAAGGAAGTTAATAAGCTACCTGTTCACCATCAAGGGGATCAAATCTCGATTTGTACTAGGATCTTTTATAGGTGTAAAACATTCCTTCATTCATAAAACACATATTTAGGAAAACTTTTCATGATGATAATAATTACCATGTCAAACTGCAAAAATATAAAGTTAAAGAAACATACATAAAATATCGCAGCTGATTCTGAAAGTAATGTCTTGATGACAGGATCTCTCGTTTCCCCGTGCAGGATTTGCCATTTTATTTCATCGTGCAATGTTTCCTGCTCACCATCCTTTATCTTCTTCCTTATTATTTCAGATATATGAGGTGGCAGGCTTTCTGGTCCATTTTGTACACATGTTTTCAGCCCATTGTGTATATCAGTACAATCATCAGAACAGAACCACGAGCCCTGTGGCACCTCCTGTGTCATGTCAAGTGTTTTCATCACACCTCCATTTGTTAGTGTTCAAATACAATATTACTATTAGAGAGTAAAGTACAAATATAATTGATCAAAGATGCAAATATAGCTTAACTGAAATGTCCTCTAAGAATGTTAAACTGCTTAGACAGAATTGTACTCAATCAAGCTCACCTTTAAGTCAGCCATATTACATCGACGTAAACAGCCAACATGGAATTCATTGTTGCACTGTACATACAATACACGCAGTTAAATTTGACATTAAAAAAATGAACAAAATCCTTCGATGGAAAACATCTTATAATGATCTATGCAAATTCTAATAAATACTTCTCATACTTGGTCACAAAAAATGATAGTCTGATCATTGAATCCAACATTGTCTGGAGTGAATTTTTTACACCTGGATAAACATTATACACATTAGTGACATTTTATGCACCTCAAAGATCTCAAAACATACAAGTATATGAAAAATTAAAATAAGACTAATGCAAGTTCTAGATCTCCTAACTATTATAGGAGAATTTAGTTGTATTCAAATATAATAAGCACTTACTCACAAAGAATACAACCACCATTAATGTCCACCACTGCTTTGACCTCCCGTGTACAAAGTCTAGACGGCCTTCCCTTGGTGCCAACCCGTCCTACCTTTTTGCCAGGCATGCGCCTATATCTGCCCAGTTCTTTTCTTACTGTTTTGGTATGACCCAAACAATAGGAGCAAAACCAATCACCATTGGGAATGCCAGGGATATCTAAGCATTCTGCCATCATCCATGCCATGCAGCAAAAGTTAATGTATTTATTTCATTTGGAAGTTTGGAAATTATTTCTCATGTAGAAAACAATGCTAGCACAAACATGCTTGGAAAGATCATAAGATCATATATAACATCTAAAGAGTTCTACTTTTGGTATTTCGACAAAGTGAATTAGTATTTCTATGAAAATGATTGTCAAATTCCAATGTTTTTAATCTATGACAATATCTGGAGTTCTGCTGAATTGTGACAGGATGGCACAAATAATTGTTTTGAATCCTAGCAAGCTGAAAACTAAAAGAAAGAAGCAATCTGAATGAATATTTGAGGATAGAGTGTTGTGGTATGGGATAACTTCCATTATTTTCTTGCTTGGTTCTGGAAAATCAAAATGAAATCTACATTGAGAAGCCAATACTTTCAGCAGAGGGTTTAAGTTTGAATGGAAACATACCCTCTCAGGGATGAAATAAATAAAATCTTCCATTCCAGTTAGGTGGTTCCGTGAGAAATGTGATGAACAGGTGGCAAAGATTGAAGAGTGTTTTAGTACAACAATCCCTATAGTAGTCTAAATTGACAAATATAGATACATCTAAAAAGTCAGAGCAATATCATTTCATCTGAACTGTTTGTGAAATACATGTAGTGCATACACTTTAATGCACATTATGCATATTGCATATTTACTGGCTTGCTACATCATTCAACCATTGCTTTACTAATTGTATATTTTTTTATTTATTTTGACATGATATTATATTAAAAACTAAATATTCCAAGATGTGTTTGTCCAATTTGAATCATATATGCCACTACTTCCAAATATTCACTTCACTCGGGTATAACTAGTTACATCAGCAGTTTGTATACATAAACCTACAGCAAGATTAGTTAGCATTTTGTATAGAAAACCATATAGCCAGATTCATTAGCATTCTGATACATAAGCATAGTTTCCAAACAACCTAACCATACTACAGTAAACCACAATGATAGGCAGCATTTGGGACATGACAGGCGTTCTCTTCAAAAGAAAAATTCAGAGAAGATAAGAAATCAATTGCAGTTTAAGATGCTTACCTGTGTGAAAGGCTTTGGGACATCCGTCACAAAGGATAAGGTCACCTCCATCCCAACATTCCGAACAAAAATCATCATTGTCATTTGGATCAAGTAGCTTTCTCTCACTGACCCTTTTTTGGCTTGCAAGTGCAAGCGCTACCTCATGTAGTGAGAGCCCATCCGAAAGATAAATGTGCTTATAACTGTTCAGCAATGGGCAATGCAACAATAAATTAAAACCATTGCTGGTCTTGACAAAAAGAAAAGGGACAACCAGAACAACATCACCAAGATACTTACGGAGCTCGACTCTTTCCCCATCCAGCATGTACTTCAAACTCTGAACAGCACACCTAATAAACATAAAACAAACTAAATAGTAAAAACACAAATACTGAGCAAGTCACCCTTTGAAAGGGAATAAAAATGATCTAAAAATGTAATAATATCCTTGGTTACCTAATAGTTAAAATAGCAGTCATACTTACCACTTTTTGACAGCAGTTACAATATATACCAAAGTCTTGCTTATATCCTTCACCGAATTTCTACAACAGGTTGCAGAACAATATACTTAATACAAAATTTAATAGTTGCTCAATGCCAGACAACGAAATACCACTACTAACCTGTCCTTTTCGATAATAAGACAAATGAGTTCCATCTTGTAGACCAGAAGGCATAAAGAGCAACTTGTGCAACTTTGTCTCCCTGAAGAAAGAAATAAAAAAGACAACATTAACTATTATTCTCAGAAACTTCTTAATTACAGTTAACAAATGGAAAAATTAAATGACTGATGTAGAAATATGTAGCTTCCTGTCATGGTGCTACCCAGAAAACTGCCTGTTTCCCAAAATTTATTTGACCAGAAAAACAGTGACACCAAGCAAAGACAAAAGGAAAAACTGAAAAATGAATGTAAAATTATACTGTGATTTTTCAAAGCATACCTCAGTGGTTTTTCAGGTGCATTTGAGCCCAAACCCTTAGAACGAGGCCTGTTATTCAAAGTTAGTAAGTGTGCCAATATAATCATAAGTACAATTAAAAGAGAAAGGGAACAAGATTAAGTGGCATACCTTCCCCTTCCTCTCTTTACATTATTAGTCCCACCATCAGGTTCTTCGCATTTAGAACTTGTAGGAACCCTGATCATTTCATTACCAAGGAAGTTAAAAAGAACACATTTCATCCCTTTAAAGATTAGCTTATTCATTGTAAATTTCATAGCTACACGTCACTTCAACTATGACATTCCCTTTCATGTTAAAAGACAACATGACATCACGAGTAAAGGCCAAAATTTATATTGGCAGTAATTGCTCTATAATAACACATCATATACAGTTAAAATAGATGAAATTATTTCTGAAATTTTTTATAGCAGTCTAATTGCAGGATAAATTACCTAGCCTTTGTAATGGATTCTGCTCGAGGCATTGCCTGTCCTGATTGGCCAGAAGCACATTTTGAACATGTCTGGTGTGACCTCACTCCTCTTGACAGACTAATATGTGCTATTCACAAATAAGAGAAAGCTCACATTTTAAAAACTACCAAATTTGGAAATACTTTAGAAACAATATGCTTATTCTAATACCATCTTTGAACTACTTCAGAAATTAAATTAGGTCATCTCACAAACTAAAATTATTTGAAATGATTTTGGAGATCATTACCTCCGCATGTTTGACACTGGGTTATGTTTTTGCATGCTGGGCTTTGTATGGCTTCCTTAATGGCATCCGGGATGTTGTCAACTGCAGTATTCTTACAAATTTCCACCAGATCTCGAAAAGATGTGCCATTCTCAAAAAAAATGAAATCACTTGGCCTCTTTGCTCCACTGCCAGCATGCTTCTCAAAACCGGTAATGTTGTAAAACTAATAAAAACAGCCACATCGTTGTGCAAATATTAGAAATAGCACAATTCATCTTAAATCCTTATCAGCACATACAGTTGAGGGCATAAAACTGTTTCAGCCTCAGGAAAAATATTCCAGACTAACCTTTTCTCCTTTGCAACTGTCACATTGACATTGGATTTCTTGCCCTGCAATCCTGCCATCGAGTCGCTAAACAGGCAACAAATACAAGAAACGCACTATGCTTTCAGAGATTTTGTATAATACGCCCCTATACAGCTGACTCTGCATAATAGCATATTTGAAACATCTAATACTTACCATGCTCCCTCCCTGGGTCAAATAGTGAACATCGCATCCTTCCAGCAAACCTGTTGAAAGTAACATTTTAGTGCATGTAGGTGCCTGTGTCAATATTATCTTTTTAACTGGTGTTGTAGCAACAGAGGAAGCCTGGTTGAATTTTTTTTCCGTTGATGTCTTCCTACTAAGGTTTATCTGTTTATTGCTAGGCATGTGAGTTCCCTCAATGAGATGGGCAACATTACGTTCAGATGTTCTTGTCCCCCCATCATCAATTTCTTTGCACCAAGAAAACTTTTCATTTTCTATTTCCATGGCATCATTCTTCCCATGGAATTGATCAAGTTTTCCATGTTGAGTGAGACTCTGTAATTCTTGAGCTTTGGAATTTTCAATTAAAACTTCCTCCCTCGAAGATGTCCTGGAGCACCCATCTTGTGCAGTCTCCTGGATCTTGATTCCAGCTCCCGCCATTTGCAATTCTTTTCCTGAAAAACCAACTTCCGAAGCTGTGATAGCACTCTCAAAGGAAGACTTGCTCCAAAGATCCCCTGTGGGAGTACAAATAGCATTTTGGCCTCTCACTATATTTGCAACTGAAACAACACCGCCAAAATTTTCGGGGATGTTTTGGGGATACTCTTTCATAAACAATGGCCTAGGACTTGAAGTTTTCCCAGAAACAATCCCATTATTCCTTTCAGAATAAGGACTCTGCAAGTACTCATCTATAACATTACTACAAACAACAGGAACAAGACCAGCATCTGATAAATTCATTAGACTCTCTGACGCTTCTGGAAGACGATTGGACCCGTAATGATCCACTTCTGCTAGTGCACTGTCGCTAATCACTTGGCATCCCCAGTTAGTACCCTCTGTTCTTTGCCTTTTATGTAGATGAAATTGATCAACATCTGCAGCAGATTCTACATCACATTGCTTTCGTTTAGTCGCTTCTGCTACTGCACTGCTGTTAATTACTTGGCATCCCCTGTTTGTACCCTCTGTTTTTTGCCATCTAAGAAGATGAAATTGATCAACATCTCCAGCAGATTCCACCTCACATTGTTTTCGCATAGTGCCCATGTTGATCAGTGGAAGCATTGCTTACTAGTGTCATAACAAGCCTGTACACAATTCTAGGGGTCAAATGCACAGAAAATGTTGGAAAAGACTTTATTGGCCAGCCAACAATACCATTAGAATTGAAACACTCAAGAAAGCGTATGTCCTACAGCTACAATATCATTTTAGAGGAAATCCTAAAGCTAAAATTTCATGCTGTCGGATAGAACAAGGTATGTGACGGATACGAATGGCAATTTAACCCAGAATTACACAAAATCAAGATAATCTATCTTAGAATTTTACAATTCGGAATTTCAGAACGGATTTTAATTGACAGTTCCAAATAAAATTGTCCAGTACTTCGCTTAACACAAATACAGTGCACATAGTTTTCACTGCCATAAAATCTTGTATTCAACCAGAAAATACATATTTCACGCGGGATCCATAATATTAATCATATTTTCTAGAAGCGCGAAAATTGCATAAAGAAGCCCTATATTTCTAAGCACATACAATACTAAAAACCAAATCTAGCACTAAAACAATCCGGAGTTTCTCATGTTTCAAGATTAGAAAAAGCAAATTCTACATAAAAGCACTTCAATTATAAATTTCTGGACATTGCATAGACACAATTTCTGAAAACATAACTCGCAAGAAACGTCAAATTCAACACAGAAAACACTCAATTCAATTCATATTTCTGCAATAGACAGAAAAGAAAATTCGAATCTAGCGGATTCTTACCAGACTTCAAGAAGAAGAGTCATGCACAAAAGGTCGAAACCCCCAAAAGACATCAATCCAAATTGTAACGAGACTCGGCTTTACCTTGAAACATCAATGTCGTCCTGAAACTCGAATCCTTATTGTGCTTTTGTCCTAAAATCAATTAAAATTGGAGAAACAGCTTTAAATACAGGAGAACACACTATTTTTGGACTCGCCAAAATAAAGAAAAATTGGTCGACGTCAACGATGCCAATGGCGAGGCTTCCAGAGGCAAACCAGGGCGCTATTCCTGTAAAGATTCAATCTGTATATGCATGGAAATAGCGCAAATTCCCCGCAGGTATCCCAGCCTTGTAGACCCCGCGGAAAAATACCAAGAGCAAGACGGAAACCAGAGGTAAACGTCGGATTTTACGGCGCCAACGGCATCAGAAAATTACGGGTATGTATTTTTTACGGTGAGTTTTGCCTTTCCTTATCTGGTAAAAAGCCCTGCCAACCGGAGTTCAACCGGGTCACTGAAATTTCCGGTTTGGTCCTTATTGGGAAATCCGTAAAATCTCACGCCTCACAGCCACGTGTTTAGCAGCCTATCGCAGTCTCTGCGTGACGTGGCATTCCGTCCGGCCTCATGCGTCACACGATGACGTGTTGCTGTGTATGCATGCGTCACCGGCGGATTTGGTCTCCACTGGCCAATGGGCTGTCCGTACGGAAAGGACGGAGAATTGTGTCGTGGCAACCTGCGAAGGCTTTAGTTCGCGTGGTGACAACATGCTGATACGCACGTGTGGGCGGGGCCCACCGTTGGGCTCTTTTAAGGTATGGCAACGAGGTAGATCGGCTGACGTGGCCGAAGAAAAGGGGGGTGGGATGCTAATGGGTTGATGATTGCATGAAAAGGATGCTGAATAATGGAAATTATTAATCGGCAGAGTTGTAGGCGTTGGTTGCTAAATATGATTTCATAAAATCAAAAAAAGGTGACGGAGTTTAGGTGGCCGAGTCATACGTGTTACTTCATAAATCTAATTTAATTAAATAAAAAGGCCGAGCCCTTTTTTTAAACCAAAGTGAGCTAATAACCTGTGGGAAAATTTTGATGGGTTTGTCCATTTAATTATTCATCAAAATCAACCCAAATTTCAATTAAAATCAACCTCTAAATCTTCTGTTAGTGACAAATCCCTAAATTATCATGAATTTTACAGCATACAAAAATAAATTTGTTCGCCAAAACATGATTTCAGTATCATAAAAAGGCGAGCCTCTGAGCATAGATCGGGTGAAGAAAATTGCATGGGTTGATAAGAGTGGCAGTTACATAAACAATAGTGAATTGCAACTCCAATTTAGACAGTGGGACCCGCAGATCCATGGTGAACGAACTAAATTCTTAGAGTAGACGAACAGCGTGGGATAATCATATCATTCTGATATTTAGCTCATTTTACTCTTAAATTTGGGTAAAAGATTTGGTTTCGGGTAAAAGACTGAACTGTCCTAATTTAAAATGCCTATTTAAAAAATAATACATTTCAAGGGTCTCAAATTTTTAACAATAGTAGCACATGAAGTGACCAACTAAAATCTAGATATATATGCATTCACAGTTCAGGAAACAACATTGAATAACAACTCCAAGTTAAGTGTTTCAATTTTACCTTCTGGAATAGGCGGCGGATCCATTATTCTTTTATGTATCAGATCTTCCAATGAACGAACTCAAACTTTTAAGTACAGCCAATAACGTGATATAAGGGGTTATCATATCGTTTCAATATTATTGGTGATTTTTCAATGAACTTTTTTTTTAACTTAATGGGAATTTTAAATCTACCAAATACATTTAGAATTAGATTAAAAATAATATTTCTACTATATTTATGTGTGGGATGTAAAAGATGGTGAAGTTTGTTCTATGATTTGGATGGTGAAGTTTGCAACTGTATTTTGATATTCCAGACTAACTTTTTCTCCTTTTCTAAGAAGAATATAACAAATACTAAGTCTATACTAGTCTTTGGAGGTGAATACTTCCTATTAAAACTCCAAAATTAAAGAAAACTTGAATACATATAGCTTACTCCAAAACTTAATCCTTAATTATAACATATTTCCACATATCCATGTTGACTAGTAGCCCCCTCCCCAAATTTTTTGATATTTGAACACACAATTCATGCTTAATTCACTAAGCGATGGAAGATGGTATTAATTGATCATTAACCATCAACTCTCCAAACTTCAATTTGCAACCTTAGTTATGATCACTTAAAATATGCTTGAAACTCATCTTGAGATATCTTTTAATATGTTTTTTATTCGATTTAGAAGATTATCCATATGTTTTTTATTCGATTTAGGAGATTATCCAGTACTTTGTCTCTAGAGAAAAATCCTTTAACCAAATACTAAATTATTGAAAAGAAACCACACAATGTAATCCCTAGTACCATTAAAAAAACCCCTCTCTCCAATACTCTAAAGCTTTGATTTTCCTGAAGCCATAAAAACCTACATAAAAAATTATTTAAACACATAAAGTTGGTAGTCTTTCATTGTTTATCACTCATTCTACCGAAATGCAAAATAAGAAAATGGTTTATATCAATATTATGAGTAATAGATAAGATGTTTCTATGGGAGGTTATATATATATATTTCAAAGATAATTTTAGTGCGAGGAAAAACCAATTTAAATTAAATATTTAAACTTGTTCAGTCTATCCCCTTGTTTTTAAATCGATTTCAACCCCGCATGTGTAAAAAATGACCTGTAACTACATAATTGGGTGGAAATTGTTAAAATTACACATAAATTTTACAGATTAAAGACTTTTTACAGTTCACTGTAATTTGCCAAAACATGATTTGAGTATCATAAAATGGCGAACCTCTGAGCAGCGATCGTTTGAAAAGAATTGCAGGGGAACGAAAGCCTGAAAACGTTGTGAAGATCTCAATCCTTAGATATACAGGAACCATCGGCAGATCAGCCACAGCCCAATTCTACATGCTTCTTCTGCAAAAATGACAGAGGCGGCCACTTATTTGGTAGAACTGGCATTGTTCTGGAAAGAGGGCAAAGCCTACAATAAGACCATATGCGTTTCCAGCGAATACTCAATCTGGAAAAGGAGTGGAACAGCATCCACAGAAGAGTGGGACTTTTGTGCAGATCGCCCATCATTGGATTTCTGTAAGTAATATAATGTTATGTTGCCTCAGACTCCCTTCAAAATCCCTAATTCTGGAATCGCCCATCATTGGGTTTCTGTATGCAATATAAACTTCTTTTTCCTGGGACTTCCTTCAATGTCCATAAATTTGGGATCTGCTAGGTTTGGCGGATCACAGATCTGGTTTTTGGCAGATAAAAAACAGGGCTCAGGGCGAAACAATGTAATCACAGGGAATTTCATTCAAGTTTATTGCTCTGGGTAGCCAGAATCTAGGTATATATGAACTCGCAGTTCAGAAAAATACTCTGAATAGCAGTTCAGAGCAAGGAGGAACACACAGATCCATGGTTCAAGCGCAACAAACTATTTGGAAATCCTCAAGCGGAACAAACTATTTGGAAATCTTCCAAAATCCCAAACATGGTAGGGAAAAAATGGATTTCGGAACATATTACAGAGGCGGAGAGGAGAGAATGCGAGATTTTACAGTGGAATAAATATGGCATGAAAAGAATGTAGAACACCTTTCATTAATGGGAG
Organism: Pinus albicaulis; assembly: GCA_034641835.2. Lineage (NCBI taxonomy): Eukaryota > Viridiplantae > Streptophyta > Pinopsida > Pinales > Pinaceae > Pinus > Pinus albicaulis. Next base: position 704,932,548 of record CM076579.1, read on the forward strand.
GGAAAAAAAACTTGAACAGCTTTGAGAAACGGGAGAGTATCAGACCTCAGATTAGGTGAACACTGTAAAACTTTTCAGATTACAAAGATGGAAGAGGAAAGGATATTCTAATGCAAATTTCGATCGCCTCATACTTCACAATTGAAATGGCCAATCTCCCGCCGCCGCCGCCGCGTCTCCCGACCCCCTCTCAAACCCACAAACGAAAACAAACTTTCCATCTAATGATTAGACACCCTTATTATAATTCCATTTTCCTCTAGGGATTTAAACTTCAGCACATTAACCCCAAAAAAACTTGTCTCAAAGCACAATTGTTACAATCCCATTCCCCTTCCATCTAAACAATGGGTAAAATGAGGGGAATGCATATGAACTATCTCATAAAATCATAAACTCAGACGTACCATGAGTGTATTGAGTAAAATCTGATTTGCATAAAGATTATCTCATAAAACCCATGGTTTTGCATGGTTGGTCTATAAAATATAAAATCAGATCTACAATGAGTATTCAGTAAAATTTGAATTGTATAGAGATTATCTCATAAAAACAAGGGTTTTGCAGGGTTGGTTCATCAAATAAAATAAGAAGTTATAGGAAGCCATGCATAGAATTAAGATGTTGTTTTGCATGGTTCGTCTATAAGAAGTTATAGGAAAGGCATGGGTAGTATGAAGATGTTGTTATCAAACACTAATTACAAATTCAAATTTTATTCTATTTCTTCTTCTTCTTCTTTCTAGCCATATTCAAAGAAATTGAATCACCTTTCAATATAATTCTCTCATCATTTCATACATAGTTGAAAATGAAAAAAGAAAAAACTTACCCTCCAATTAGGAGACAGTTGCTACTAGCTCATCCTCCTTTTATAATAATGAGTCCCTACTCTCGCACGTCAACTACCTTGTAAAATAAGAGGGATGCACATGGACTGTCCCATAAAATGAGAGTATTATCTCCTTTTCTGCTTTCTCCGAACTTTTCAGCTAGTTCAGACTAAAAATCAAATGGTTACAAAGAAGCTATACATAAAATCACAGAAAATCCTTATCACGTAGAAAATCCTTATCACGTATCAAATGAGTAACCTATTTATACCCAAAATTTAAGTTAAATATTTAAAAGCCCTTGGCTTATATTTTTTTCTTTTTCTTTTTTCTTAAATACATATTCCCAGAAATTGATTGGATACGTTAAGGAAATTGAATTTAGGTGGGGAGGATAACATTCCTCCTAACCAGAGAACTTAGACCTAATTAATTAGTTCAATATATTTATATAAACAAATTAAAAACGAAATATTAAATATACTTAATCCAACCTTTCTAAACCGACTCGAATAAATGTTCAATCCAGATTTTAATTTTCGACATGGATGGATGAGGGTTTCCTCTTATGACTTCTCTTAAGAGGTTTGAAGTACAAAACCAAAGAGTTAGACTTTATACATCTTTCTTTATTTTTTCTTTGATCATGGTGAATTGGTAATGGATAATCCATATAATTAAGTTCCCTACATTACTCCAAAATGTGAATTGATTATTAAGAGTAGGTTTCCCCTGAGTGGGTCCCCCCAAAGGATCATTTATGGAAATGTGGCCCTTACCCAAATGATCATTGAAGGAAATTTAGCGTAGCGGGTCCCCAAATGATAATTGATGGGGTGTCCCCCCGAAGTGGATCTCCAAATTGATGGGAATGTCTAGCCACACCTCGACACTTGGAACCTTGATAAGTTACAATTGAGTCGAGTCCTTCTCCACTCCAATATGGTAGAGATTTCGTCTTGTAAACATTTTTACTTGGTCAAAATAAAATAAAAATAAAAATAAAAATATCCCTATTTTAACCATTTTTACGGTCAAAATAAAATAAATAAAAATAAAAATAATCCAACGTTACAATAAATAAATAACTTTAAAGTAAAATTAAAAGTTAAACTTGACTTGGTCAAGTTAGTGGTTGTTTTTGAGCTCCAAGTTTATGAGAAACCATGGTATTGACCCATGGTATTCATGTGGAATATAAGGAGGAAATTCAACCAGCCTAGATTCATCTTAACTCTGATATACCAAGCACCTAGATTGATCAAATCTCTTTTCCCTCTAAAAGGGGTTTGCATGTAAAGAAATTTGATCTCTCTAGGGGCTTGGTAAATCTCGAGTTAAGATGGATGTAGGCTGATATAGACTATATGCTCATTTCTTTCCTATTTCTCCTATTAATTATGTAAAGAAATTAAATTTAGTAAAATAAATATTCAAAATATTCAATTTAAAGTTCTTTAATCTTCATAGACAAAAATGTCACCTCATTTTCATAATAAATATGAAGCTATGTATTTAATGTAAGCATTCACCTTTCACCCCACCTCTCTCCTAAATAAGGATGGAATGTGAAGGTGTGCATGTAATGCATACTTCCACCTTCACCTCATCCTTTTGGTGTGGATTTAATGCACTTTTTCACATTTTTCCTCCATCAAGATAGGTTGTGCATCAAATACACTTTCTTCCTCCACTCTCTAATTATGGGAAGTGAAAGTGTGTATATCAAATGCTATAAAAAATAACCAATACACATTATGTAGTTTATTACTAACAAGTGGTAAGTATGCTCACAATCATCCAAATTAGAGGAACATATTTTTATCAGGTACCCTTTTATGCAATCGATACGGCATGTCACTCTTAGTCTAGAGGACACGTCTTACATATCGGAGGGGCTTTCCAATGAATATGCTCTAAAATAATTGGTTTTTATGACATCACAAGGCTCAACATAGAGAGATATTATTTTATCTATTGCTTAGGGAGTGTTGTAGGAAAGGAACCATGCCATCGTTGACAATGTGGGTATCTCCTTGATGAAAGTAGCTACTTAAAGCTTGGCTAATATGAACTAGTATGTGCCCCAAAAAAGCTCCTTTTCTAATCCCATTTCGTAGTGATATCTCAATCAAAACATATAATCCTTAGGATTTTTTGATGGGGTTTCCCAAAGTTCACCTGCTTAAGGGGGTGTTGATGGGCTTCTCTTTCATTCTCAGCCTCATTACGTTACCTTTCTAATTAGCATTTTCCTACTTCAAACAACTATGCAGAGTTACTGGCTCTAAAACTATATTTTTCACTAGCATAAGAACATAGGATTTCCTATTTTCATGTATATGGGGACTCCATGTTAGTAATTAATTGGACGAATGGAGCTTCTAGACTTGTGAGTTTCCACATTTAGCCTCTCTTTCAAAACATACAACAAAATTGTGCATTCTTTTCTTACACCTCCTTTGGCCATGTATACATGAATTGAAATTAAGAAGCAAACAAATTGTCCTTGGCTAGCCTAGACCTAAGTTCATGGAAAATCACGACAAAGGAATGGTAGAAAACAGAACTTCTTCATGGCACTTGGTACTAAATGAACTTACTACTCTTTCTATTTTTTCTTCTTAGAAATGACAAGTCTATCAATATTTTGCAGTTATATGTGTATTTTTGTGCTAAAATAAATATGTAACTTGTATAAATGGGTGGGAAAATGAACAATTTTTTGGACAATGGATTAAAGGTCCTTATATATATTAGGTGATCAAATGTATATTTTTTTAAGATAGTGGTTACTAGGTAGACCACGAGATGGGTTGTTTTTTTTTTTTAAATCTAGACTACTATGGATAGATACTTTTTAGAATAGTTTGGCCTCTAGGAATGTCGCTAAGGATATATGGATGTAATCTTATTATAACTGATAAAATTACATTATTTTCTTCTCAAGGAAAAATTGTATAATAAGAATACTTGTTAACATTTTTGTCCACATATTCTTAGAGGGATGCCTATAATTACCATATGTAAGTAAGCATTGGAATTTCTTCCTCGAGCCATATAGCCATCTCTTCATCCTTTCTTTTTTCCATTAGTGAATTTTCTTAATGAAATTGCAATGTGGTAAGTATGAAATTGATTTAATATAACCTTGCTAGTTCTTAAAAGGATATCCATTCCAATGGAAACATATTGAAAATGTTTAAAAATTACATTGAATTTATGAAGCTTACAAAAGAGAAAATAAAATGTGTGTGTGTGTGTGTGCGCGCGCGTGTGTGTTTAGTTTATTTCTATATTTCGTGAAGATAAGGGTTGATCATATGCATATGATAAGGGTGGGTTTGTATTTGACATAAAGGAGCACATTAAAAGTAATCTTTGTTGTGAATGTATTATATTATTTGTAGAGTTAGATTTGGTTTATTTTCTTACATATTTTTAGTGTTTTTTAGCTCATTTTAATATAATTGTGATTAAGGAATTTGTAACCACCCCTCACATATCTACCCAATTTCATCATCATGTTAGGGTAAACATGAGAGGAGGAGCCACTATGACATGAATCAACATCCTAAAAATAGTTAAGGAAGTGGAATCGACAATCCAAAATTTTATTGACTTCCCTTAAGTGCTACAGGACCCCCAGGAGCCAAACAATCACTCAAGGTGTCCAAACCCTGAGTTACATTTCGTTTTCAGTGTCCTAGACTCCCATACATTGGCACAACATTGACTGAATTTGATTGTAACCCTTTAGTCTCATGCAAAATCCTACAAGGGAGTGACTGTAGTATTTTCCACCTAATTCTGTGCTTATGACCACAAGATTTGAGCCACTTTTTCAGGGCTAGTCTCTAGACCACTACTGAGAACTTAATGAAACTTTTCAAAACAATACATGGCACAAATAAAAAAAAATTCACACAAAACTTGAGCAAGGGCTTGGCCTAACCAGTCCTAACCATGACAAAAATTTTGTCAAACACATTGAGAACATGTAATCTACAGATCATGAATGCATATTTAAACATAATGGTATGATACTTATCTGAAAATCATCAAGAAGGTCTAATGCCCTCTCATAATAGCTGCATTAACATCTATTAGTTCATGCATTCAATAACTATTCATTTACCAATAAAAACATGTTAAGAGCCATAACTAGAATCTGTCATGAAACCATGCTTATAACTAGCATATAACCTTAATAATAACAGTAAGAGAATAACCATCAAAACCACGTAATAACAAGAATAAATACTCATGAAAATATGAGAGGAAAAGAGCTCTTATTAACATATGCAAAAACCAACCAAATCAGGGACTTCCACATACCACCCAACCATAAATTGGGTTGAACCAAATCTTTCTTTTAGTCAATCACCCCCATGCCATATTCCAGGCATGAATGTGGGACTAAAAAAAAAACAACCTGGGCTTCCTCAGGCTTTATCACATATCCCGCCATTATTGGTCAATGGATTTATAGGCCCGAAACCCTCATCTATACAAATAAGATTTACCACAATCCTGCCATTATTGGTCAAGGGATTCCTAGGCCAAACAATAAACATACACTACCAGGATTTATCACAATCCCGCCAAAACCAGTCAAGGGATCACTAGGCCCTAAACAAACATGGATGCCTCCGAATTTATTCACCAATACCTTGAGGAATTTTCCCTTCTCCACCCTTAGGATTTACCATGTATCCCGTTATTACCAGTCAATGGATTCCTAGGCCTTGGGATTTTTCTTGAGACCACCTCACCCAATTCCAAAACCATCCGTTAATCTAGATCAACCAAATGAAATAACCCCATCACACCATGGCTATCCAAAAATGGAAAGGCAAGGATGAAAACCACTATCACACCTGACAAAACCCATGCCAATGATAGCAAGAGAACCAAATACACACATGCATATACCATGCATGCCATAAATATCAAGGAAATAATACATGCAAATGATCAATACCTGCAAGTAATCTTGTTATAGCGGCTTGATCCAACTCTTCCTTAATTTATCTTTTGTTTCCCTTTGCTTTCTTTTCCTTCCTTTGCCTTCCTTTCTCTAATGCTAGAGCACTCCAAGAATGCTCTCAGATTGAAAGAGTATGAGGAAAGAATAGAGAGAGAGCTCCAACCCAAAACTGATAAAAGGCTCAACTAACAAAATCCATGAACTAATCCTTGGAAGCCATTTTATCATTGAGGCCTCTATTTTCTTCATTTTCCTCTATTTTTCCTTCAATTTCCTCACATGAAAACCTATGAGATTTCACCTTTCTTTTCTCTTATTTCCTGTTATTTTCATAAATAAAATGCCAATTAATGCCTCTTTTCCTTTTCCACTTTCCTTAGCCATTAATAACCGAAGTGGCACCCACTAGGATGTTTTTACCACCTTTCAACTTGGAATATGTGTCCCATGACCTTGGTCTTATATTTTTTTACATGGAAATTCAACCAGGGGCTATTACATAACCCTCCCCCTTAGGGGAACACTGTCATCAATGTTTTATGACACCTATGACCAAGAAGGTTGTTGAAAACCAAAACATACTGCCCATGGAGCTTTATAACACAACTCGTTGCAGTATTTACAATGACCACTGCTGAAAACATGACAATCATATAGATTATTGGACCTTTATAACACATCTCATTACAATATTTATAATAACAACCACATATACTCATGCACATTTTCTTCAACCAACAAATAACCATACTCTCTATGGAGCTTTATAACACAACTTGATAACTTATTTACAATAATATACACATGTGCACATTTTCTCTAACCAACAAATAAAATGATATGATGCCCATATCAACAACAAGGGAATATAGCGGCTCACACCTCCACCCTCAAAAGTAGTACCATGATTCACCTCCTTCCCAAGAATTCCAAAATCCACTACCACAGTCAAACCCGCATCTAATGTCCAACGTTGCGATCATGCACCACTTGTCTTGTTAGTGAATTACCGGATCATTGTTCTACGACACACTCCCATTGTGCTTTTGATTCCATCCGACAATGCTAATAACCCAAATAAATTCATTTCTCGGTCTTCAATTCTTTGCTACACAGTCCCTCGGGAAATCTGGTCACCCCCTTCCATGCAGTCACTCACCTTCCAAGTTCCCTGCATCCCCTTTCACAGGCGATCCATCCCTTGGTAAGGCTTCCTCACATCGGAAGATCCAAAAACCAAGGCATATCCTTGCCTCAAAACCATCATACCGTTCATAGCATACTCATGGAAATAATTGTACACTATTGGGTACTAGTGTCCCATAATGGCCCTACTCCTGAAGTGCTTTACCAATATACTATTGCATGTTCCAATTCCTTTCACTATTGCTCATTGGTAGCCATCAATAAGGTACACCTGCAATTTTGTTCACTTCCTTTCACAACAATTTGAAAACTAACTATTTGATCAAATCATCATGAATAAAAATATCACATCTAATTAGCCCAAAACTCAACCATCATAAATCAGAATCATAAATCACATGTAGCCATCATAAATTAGAGTCATATATCACATGTAACCATCATAAATCAAAGTCATAGATCACACACATAATAAAAATTAAATTAAATACCAATACTTATCCTTCAATCGGTCCTTTAGTCTACCTGAGTTCTTTGTACTTTCCATACACAAACTGAATAAGTTTCCCATCCCGACAAGTACCCAATACTTCTCTTCTCTTCAATCACATACACATACATACATCACAACACATACACCCACACACGATGTATATCACCACAAAATAAATACACCTGCTTCTCTTCTCTTCAATAACATACACATACATAGTGTACATCACAACACACACACCCACACATGGTGTACATCATCACACAATACACACACCTATAACCGACATATAACATATACACCTACACTGACGTACAACAAAACACATACACCTACACCTCTAACGTATAACACAACACAATACATACACCTACGCTCGGTGCACAACACAATACATACACCTAGACTTGGCATACAACAAAATGCACTGATCTGCATGGAAAGTGACATCTACGCATGTTATTCATACACCCATGGTATTAATCCACCTATGAAATTTACCCATGATATTGTAAGTGGAACCCACCCATGGTATTCATCCAACCATGGTATTTATCCATCCATGGAATTTATGCACGGTATTGTAAGTGGCATCCACCCATGCTATTCATTCACCCATGGTATTGTAAGTGGCATCCACCCATTCTATTCATCCTCCCATGGTGTTTATCCACCCATGGAATTTACCCATGGTATTGTAAGTGACATCCACCCATGGTATTCATTTACCCCTGATATTTACCCACCCATGGAATTTACTTGTGGTATTCTAACTAAAAAAGGCTATAAGTAACAAGTCACGTTTGTAAAAGGAAAGATTGTCCACCACAATGTTGTTTTGATAATTATTCTTTGTTTTAATAAAAAAAATATTTTTGGTTTTATTTACTATGTGTCTTATACTTTTTTTTTCTGGAATTTCAAATTTTCAAATCTTGGGGGCCTCTCCCCAAGGTCCATTTTAATTTCTTAGACCTTAGGGGCCTCCCCCTAAGATCTGGATCAGTGGTATCAGATTCAGGTTACATCTCCATGGGAATGGGGGTTTGACACACATTTTAGTTTAAATTTTTTGCATAAATTTTCAACCAAATTCATGCATGTGCTACGACCTCAACATAGGATTTTCTTGGGCAAAGCGGGAATATTTTTGTTTTCATTTTTTTGCAGGAAATTTTTGGGCGGCGAGTTTGCAGATCTAATCTGAAACATTTGGTGAAAAATTTACAAAAAAATTAACATACCCGGATTCCTTATGAAAAAATACCCAAATTCAAAAAAAGAAAATCGATCGAATTAGAGTTCGGATGAGGGAGATATCGTTGATTTAAAATCAGTTGTGTTGGAGAACTTTTCTGATGACAATTTATGGATGATGACTCTCCTATCATTTTTTTTACCATTTTTATGCACAATTTTAGAAAAATGATTGTATATTTGAGCTTCTCTTGAAAAAAATCCAAATTAAAAAAAAACAATGGTTGAATCGGAGTTCAGATGAGGGAGATATCGTTGAATTAAAATCAGTTATTTTTTCAAAACTTTTGTGATGAAGGGATAGTTGCAATGTAGATTTGAGTTTCCAGATGTCTAGATAGGGATTTCAATCACATGGGAAGATGAAAAATGGTCATTCTATTTCCAAAAACATGTTATAATAAATATTTTGAGTTACATTTACCGAGTTATGTCCATTTTAAATTAGTTTTTATATTTAGAGCATCATTCGAATCAGGTTCCCTTTGGAGAGGTGCCCTCCCACCCCACTTTAGTAGGAACCTACTTCACATTCATTAGTTTCAACATAGTAGCATCTAGCTTGGGTTCTTTGGAAACATGCCTTCCCACTGCAGGCTATGTAGGCACATGCTACTTCATAAGCACTCAACATCGCGGTTATGGGTCAACCACACAAAATCCTTGTCATCGAAGTCTATTTTCTAGGCCGCACACTCTTAGTATCACAGTTGGTCACAAGCATTACATGGTATATCTATCCTCAATCTTCATTTTTCATGGTTATGGGTCATCCAAAAACACATGCTTCATTTAAGTCCATTTTCTAGGACACACACTGTCAGTATCATAGTTGGTCACAAGAATTACAAGGTATCTCTATCCTCAGATATTCATTCATCATGGTTATGGGTTAACCAAACAGAACCCTTCTCTTCAGTGGGTCTTCGTACTCAAAAAAGGATTCTCAAGAGGGAACTTCACACAATAGGGACCATTGCTTCTTAGGGAGGGATGAATCATCCGAATGGAAAGTGGTATCTACCCATGGTATTCATCCACTCATGGTATTTATCCACCCATGGAATTTACCCATGGTATTTATCCACCCATAGAATTTACCCATAGTATTTTAAATGACATCTAGCCATGCATTGTAAGTGGAATCCACCCATGGTATTCATCCTCCCATGGTATTTATCCACCCATGGTATTGTAAGTGACATCCACCCATGATATTTACCCACACATGAAATTTACTTGTGGTATTGTAACTAAAAAGGATATAAGTAACAAGTCACATTTTGTAAAAGGACATATTGTCCACAACAATGTAGCTTTTATCCCCCGATCGGGGTGCCACTTTGAAGATAGATAACGGGTCAGTGATCCGGCTGTCAACAAAATTTAAGGTTTTGAGCTGGCTGTCAGTTTCACACTCAAGGCATCGATTCTCCGCATGCGAACCCGATCTTTGGTAATGCTACCCCCATTTTTTGATGCGACGCTTCTTCACGGTATTTGGCTCTCGGGGTTTATGCTTTCTTGCATTCCTCCATTGTGTATTACCTCCATTTAGACCAGGGTCGGTGGTTCTCACAGTCGCGTTCGGAGCTGGATACCGCGGTAGTTCAGTGGATTCTCACATCTCCAGATCAACAGAACCTGGTTTTGGTATGTTATGTCTCTCTTCTTCAATATCAACTTTGGTTCTTCTTTGCTATCTGCACTGCAATTCTCCAACGATAAGGGTTCGGGTATCTTTCTGCCTTTCTGCAATTTTCATGCTGATATGGAGGTTGAACCTTGTTTTAGAAGTCCCCCTGCCTGTATTTGTCTCACGCTTCAGGTCCTTTAGGCGTTTTATGTTGGCTTCATTTGTCATGTTTCATCATATTGCTGCCTGCGCTTTGAGGATTGTTCTGGGTGGCTTATCTCAATCATGCAATGCTTTTGGTGTCAGGTTTTTCTCTGTTTTTGGCCTTGAACCCCTATCTTTTCTATTCATTATACTTGTCTACAGTCTCAACGTATGGGGTTTGTATTCTGTTATATTGGTCCTATTGGTTTACATATGCCTCGACAGAATTATGCCAATTGTTCTTATATGTTGGGTAGGCGCAATGGTTTTCCGTCACTTCTGCCTTGTTCTCTGGTTTTCGCCGGGCTCTTTGCCTTATACTCTCAGTGGGTCGGATTATTGCGCTCTGCCAGCATGCAGCTGGACGCTCCTACTGTTGCGCATGTTTTTGTTTTCCTTCCTCACCGATATCCTCTGTTTCTCTCGTTATATTTAGCAGGCCTCTCTAGTGTCACCATGACAAAACCCAGAACTTCCGGACGCAAGCAGAAAGCACCGACTGCTCCATCCACTGTCTCTCTGAGGCCCAGTAAGAGAGGCCGAAAAACTAATGAGCAGGTTATCGACAGTCTAGCCCACACATACACGGTTAATACCCCTCCACATATTCAACAAAAGATACAGAGTTGGGAGAAGCAGAGTTCTGCTGATGAGGTTGAGGCTCAACAGCAACAAGATATGATGGATTTCCTCACTGACCCTGGTAGTACTAGAGGCAAGATCTATCTTTTTCAGCAATCTGTTAAAATGTATTGGAAGTTTAAGTGTGTTCTCACCAAAGCCCTAATGAGTATGAAGGACCAGGAAGTTCATACTTCCATTCTTTTTGACCTTCATCACATAAAGCAGGACATGAGCTCAATGACAAAGACACAAATGTAGCAGAATACCAAAATTGGACGAATTGAGGAGCAATTGCGAGCGATGCAGTGGGTGGAGATGCCTGGGTCCTCAGCCAAAGACCTAGCACCAGTGGATTCTTCGAATGGATAGGCACTATTTGGTTTTCTAGTTTTTTGTATGTTTTTTTTCAATCGAACTTATCACTGTAGTTTCATATGTAAATATTATGGACATAGCCGAGTAGTTCATGCCGCTACTGAGAGACTGAAACAATACCATTTTTTGTTCACTTTTAACTTCCTAAGATGGCCAACAGACCTGGTTTCCTTCGGGCAGGTTGAGGCGCATATTTTTGTTGTATATATTTAGCAACTTGCTCAATCTAATAGAAAAGTCAGGTCCTATGGAATTCACAAAAAAAAAACAATGTAGCTTTTATAATTATTCTTTGTTTTAATAAAAAGTTTCTTTATGGTTTTATTTACTGTGCGTTCTCTCCTTTTTTTCAGGAATTTCAAATTTTCAGATCTTGGGGGTCTCCCCCCACAAGATCCATTTCAATTTTTTTAGATCTTGGAGGCATCGCCCCAAGATACATATCATACACCCAGTGTACAACACAATAAATATACATACACAAAGTACAACACATGCCACGATACCACGACTACAAAATGCACATACACAATACCACGTGTACACAACGCGTCATGCACGACATACACTCAATACCACATGTACACAACACAACATGTACAACATGCACACAATACCACATATACACAATGCAACATATACGACATGCACACAATATCACATGTACACAATGCAGCATGTAGAACATGCACACAATACCACATGTACACAACGCAACATGTACGACATGCACACAATACCATGTGTACACAACGCAACATGTACGACATGCACACAATACCACATGTACACAACACAAAATGTACGACATGAAAAACATGTACACAAAACCATGTGCACAACATGTACACATCACCACGTGCACACAACACTAGATGTACAACATGTACACAACACCACACACACACACAACACCAGATGTACAACATGTACATAGCACCACATGTACACAACATCGCATGTACAACATGTGCAAAGAACCATATATACAGAACATCATATGTACAACATGTACACCACACCTCATGTACACAACACCACATGCAGGACATGTACATAATACCACCTGCACACAACACCCCATGTACAACATGTACACAACATCACATATACAACATGTAAAAAACATCACATATATGACATCTACACAACACCAAATGTACATAGCACTGCATATACAACACATACAAAACACCATATGTACATAGTACCACATATACAACATGTACACAACACCATATGTACATCGCACTGATATACAACATGTACACAACACCATATGTGCATAGCACCGCATATACAACACGTGCACAACACCATATGTACATAGAACCACTATACAACATGTACACAAAAATATATGTAAAACACGTATAACATATACACAATAGTAGTATTGCACATCTAGAGACCCCACACTGACTCTAGCAAGAAACCTTTCTTCTAGTGTCTTTTCACTGTCTATGCTTGTCCCAACATGCTGCAAATCACACTGCTTTCATTCCGTTGAAGTATCTCTTGCGTTACCTTCCATAACATATACATAGGCATATTATAATCACATAATATCAATTCATATCCACATAATACTAACCTAATATATCTATCAGAGCTACTCTTCCCACTTTATTCCTCATAAACCAGGAACCCCTTCATGCCATTCACCTTCATAAGAAATCATTCCTCCACAAGAATGATTCCTCACGAACTTGTCAAAAAACGATATACATACATATATATAAACATATAAACATTAGCATAAAACAATCATAATCCCTGACAACCCTAGCATACAATGGCATACATACATACATACATACATACATATAGACATCATCATAATCATAATCACAACATAATTACCAGATATCATAAGGTCAAGGTTAAGAGAACTCCCTTTACCCATTCAACACATACACAACATTGAGAACTACAGTCCCCAACGTAACCAAGGAATATAACACCTCAAATTCATTCACTTTACCTTTCTTTATTACCTTTCTCATGATTGTCCTGCCACCATCCATTTACCCCAATGAACCCCACCAATCCAACTAATTGTCATATTCTTGCCTTTAGTTTCCCTTTACTCATGCATTGGGCTTCATCTATGTCTTACATTACCTGTTGAGTTTCATTTAGCTCTTCCAAAGTTCCATTAACTTCCTCTATCCCAAACCAACTCCCAAGACCCTCAAAACATAAAAGGAAATAGCGAAAGAAAACAAGAAGAAAAACATGAAAAGCCAATAGAAATAAGACACCACAAACAAAGTGGCATGGCCATGCACCAAACATTAAAAAAATTACAAATCAAGCACAAACAAATCATGAAGCACAAAAAACACAACACTAGCAATAAACAACATGAATTAATCCCCATGGATTCCCAATGCTTCCAAGGGAAAGCTCAACCTGATACTTCTTCGAGATTCCATGGGAGTCTTTGTTTCCATGCAATTCCTTGTATCATACTACCATAAAAACATATATGTTAGTGCATAAATAAACATGACAATGTATCGATTATCTTACCTTGTGTACCCAACATGTTGCTTGTAACTGAACATGTACACATATCACCTCTCAAGGGACTTCAATTCTCTTGACGAATCCAACTATCACTAGAAACCCGTTGTTATACCTGTCAAATACATGTCCATGCATATAGCACATATCCACATATTGTTGGATGAAATCAAAGTTAAGAATATTTCCCATATTGGTCAAGGGATTCCTAGGCCAAACAATAAACATACACTACCAAGATTTATCACAATCTCGCCAAAACCGTTCAAGGGATCACTAGGACCTAAAAAAGCATGGATGCCTCCGAATTTATTCACCAATACCTTGAGGAATTTTTCCATCTCCACCCTTAGGATTTACTGTGTATCCCATCATTTCCAGTCAAGGGATTCCTAGGCCTTGGGAGTTTTCTTGAGACCACCTCACCTAGTTCCAAAACCATTTGTCAATCTAGATCAACCAAATGAAAGAACCCGATCACACCATGAATATCCAAAAATGGAAAGGAAAGCATGAAAACCACTGTCACACCTGACAAAACCCATGCCAATGATAGCAAGAGAACCAAATACACACATACATATACCATGCATGCCACAACTAGCAAGGAAATAATACATGCAACTGATCAATACCTGTAAGTAATCTCATTGTAGCCACTTGATCCAACTCTTCCTTGTTTTATCTTCTGTTTCCCTTTTCTTTCTTTTCATTCCTTTTCCTTCCTTTCTCTAATGCTAAAGCACTCCAAGAATGCTCTCAGAGTGCAAGAGTGTGAGAGAAAGAATAGAGAGAGAGATCAAACCCAAAATTGATAAAAAAAACTCAAGTAACAAAAGCCATGAACTAATCCTTGGAAGCCTTTTTATCATTGAGGCCTATATTTTATTCATTTTCCTCTATTTTTCCTTCAATTTTCTCACATGCAAACCTGTGAGCTTTCACCTTAATTTTCTATCATTTTCCGTTATTTTCATAAATAAAATTCCAATTAATGCCTCTTTTCCTTTTCCAATTTCCTTAGCCATAAGAAAACTGAAGTGACACCCACTAGGATGTTTTTACCACCTTTCAACTTAGAATATGTGTCCCATGACCTTGGTCTTATATTTTTTTACATGGAAATTCAACCAGGAGCTATTACATAACCCTCCCCCT
Source organism: Pinus albicaulis (assembly GCA_034641835.2). Classification (NCBI taxonomy): domain Eukaryota; kingdom Viridiplantae; phylum Streptophyta; class Pinopsida; order Pinales; family Pinaceae; genus Pinus; species Pinus albicaulis. The sequence goes on from CM076579.1 coordinate 704,947,793, forward strand.
TAGGGGAACACCGACCTCAGTGTTTTATGACACCTATGACCAAGGCCATTGAAAACCAAAACATACTGCCCATGGAGCTTTATAACACAACTCGTTGCAGTATTTACAATGACCACTGCTAAAAACATGACAATCGTATAGTTTATTGGAGATTTATAACACATCTCATTGCAGTATTTATAATAACAACTATATATACTAATGCACATTTGCTTCAACCAACAAATAACCATACTCTCTATAGAGCTTTATAAAACAACTAGATACCGTATTTACAATAATATACACATATGCACATTTTATCTAACCAACAAATAAAATGATATGATGCCCCTATCAACAACAATAATATAGTGGCTCACACATCCACCCTCAAAAGTAGTACCAAGATTCACCTCCTTATCAAGAAGTCCAAAATCCACTACCAAAGTCAAACCCGCATCTAATGTCCAACGCTGCGATCCTGCACCACTTGTCCTATCAGTGAATAATTACAAGATCATTGTCCTACATCACACTCCCATTGTACTTCTGATTCCATCCAAAAATGCTAATGACCCAAATAAATTCATTCCTCGGTCTTCCATTTTTTGCTACATAGTCCCTCGGGAAATCTGGTCACCCCCTTCCATGCAGTCACTCACCTTCCAAGTTCCTCGGCATCCCATTTCACAGGCAATCCATCCCTTGGTAAGGCTTCCTCACATCAGAAGATTCAAAAACTAAGGCATATCCTTGCCTCAAAACCATCATACAGTTCATAACATGCTCATGGAAATCATTGGATACTATTGGGTACCAGTGTACCACAATGGCCTTGCTCCTAAAGTTCTTTACCAATATACTATTGCATGTTCCAATTCCTTTCACTATTGCTCATTGGTAGTCATAAATAAGGTACACCTACAATTTTTTTCACTTCCTTTCACAACAATTCAAACTAACTATTTAATCAAATCATCATGAATAAAAATTGTTACACCATTTTTTGGTCATCTAACCTATTACTATTAGATGGACCTAAGTACACCATGTAAGACCAATTTTACACTAAGTAAAATTGCTTTCACTATGAAAAATAACTTAGTAAAACACCTTTATTAAGTTGTTTATGGTCTAAACAGAAAACCCCAAAAGGAAATATTAAACAAACCTATATTTGTTTGATTTTCCTCATGGAATAATTAATTAAACCATAATTTAATTATTATTCCCAGTCATGTTTAACCCAAAATCAAAGAAATTAATTAGATAAACCTTTATTTATCTTATTATTTTCTAGGAATAACTATTTAAACCTTATTTAGATGATATTCCTGTTAAATTTGACTAAATCACTCATAAATAGTTAAATAAATCATTATTCGCTTAATTATTATTACAAATAAAGGATTCGACCCAAAAGGGATTCGACCCAAGCCAAATTCCTTTCCCTCCAACAAAAATAATAAATATTCCATGTAAAAGTTGGATCTTGATTTAGTTAATAATATTAATTATGCACCAATATCTAGACTAACTCAATATTTTGTTATAAATAGAAGGGTTTTTCCATTCATTCACCACCTTTTGTTGCCTAAGATCACTCTGGATCTATACTTTTGGTCTGACTTTGATCCACCATCATTGTCATATTTTTCTATCTTTTTGCTTGTGAGCTCCCTTTGAGTTTCGTTTTTGTCTGGGTTTTCTACACCATCAAGAGAGAGGAATTTTAGATCTGAAGTGCTGAGGACTTACAAGAACCCATCCCATTGAGGAGAAATGGTAACATCCTTCTATGTTTTCCTCTCAGGTTCCCTTAATATAAAATTCATTCAACATATTCTTGTCTTGTCTATTGGATGCATGGAGTAAATCTCGTTTTTATTTACTGCTTAATGTCTTTTGATGCATAGATCTAGATTTTTTCAGCATTTATCTTGATCAAATAATTGTAGATCTGGAGATATTAGCAGCCATATTTTCTATTAGGGCTATTTTTTATGCACAACTAAAGTGGTCTTTTTTCGTACACTTGCAATTAAGATTCATACTAACAACTGGCGACTCCACACGGGTTTACGATTACGACTGCTGTCGTTTTTATGATCCCTGCATATCTAGCTGCTTCAAACCCTAGGATTTCTCTTCAGCCTCTTGTTTTTTCTTTTCTTGATGTTGTTTTTAACCTATAAAACCCTAAAACATTAAAAATTCTAACTTTTGTATGTTTTTAGACCTATTGCGCAAGTGACAGACATCAGCCGTAGCTAAGATGACACATTTTGCTAAAATCCTCCGCTGAGAGTGCTGGAAGTGCATGTCACACTTTTTGGCCCTAAACCTGTGACCTGGAGCTTCAGGATGCACTTTCAGCCCAAAAACTGTGACCTCTACAAAAAAAAGGTCAGAAACTGCGACCTGGACTTTTTGCGAGAATTTTTCTGAAAGTTTTCTGGGTTTGTCTAGGCCTATGTTCAGGGTTGTCTGACCTCCGTCTCTGCCCATTTTGGACCTGTACTTGTTCTTTTTTACTCAACTAAGTGGGAACCTAGCCCCCTAGGGCTTTAGTACCCTCCACACTTTGTGGAAGAGTTTTTTCTGCTGCAGGTCGTCTGAAATTTTCAGTGTTCAGCCATTTTTCAGATCTGATACCTCACTTTCAAATCCACTTTATATTGGCTATTTATCCATCCAAATCACCTCATTTATTTTTATTTGGTTTTTCCTCTCGGGTCCACTCCGTTTCCCTCCAGGAGATAACCTTTCTCCACCTCATTTACAACAATATTTCCCCTGATTTGTTGTTGTTTTCTGCACCACTTTCTAGCAGATTTGACCTTTAGATCCCTGTCCCTCCCGACCTTAGATCTATTGGCTATTTTGGTGTGTTTTGACTAGTTTTTTGCCCACCTATAGACTACTTATTGAGAGGCCCGCCTTCTTGGGTTTAGATTATTGCATTATTAGCTGTTTATTTACTATTATTTCAGTTTCATATACTGTTATCTGTAGGTTTATTTACAGTTACACAACACATTTTTTCTTTTCTATACAAATGTCTGGGTTTAAAAATTGAAATTTACACACTTTGCACACACACCCTAAGCAAAAAAGTGCTTGGTTAACACCGCCAAGTAAAGACTCTAAAACATTGAAATAAATTGATCCTGCACCTCTTTGACCTTGTTCTGACATTGTAATCAATTGATCCTACACCTCCTTGCCCTTGTTGGTCTCTTTTTCCCTTTGTGTCATTTGTGTCATCATCATTGTGCCACCAAGGCGTCTATCCCAGAGAATTCTTGGCATTCATCCTCTGTTTCCAGTAGGAAGACTTACTCCTCCGCGTAGGATTTGAGTTAGTCCACCACCGTGTCCGCACTCTGATTCTTCTTCTGGTTCATTGGGTTCTCCTTCTAATTCCACCCTCGGTTCTCCTCCTATCACCTTCACCATGTCTGGTTTAGGACCTAACGCTGGTGGTAGCCTTGGCCCTAATGCTGGGAATACTACTAGTGGGATTGCAATAGGAACTATCCCAGCTGCTCCCTTTCTCCCCTATATGGTAGGCCTCAGTCTTCCTGATTTTGACCAGTTGATAAATGACCCTATACACCATGACGCTAGTTGGCCTGCTATGCCGACCAAGCTCCCTTCCGACATCCCCAAGTTTGAAGGCCTTACTGGAGAAGATCCTACAAATCATGTTTGATCTTTTCACATGTGGTGTTCTTCTAACTCCATTACTGGTGACTCTATCTGTCTTCAGTTGTTCCAACGTACGCTTACAAGAGAAGCTTCTAAGTGGTATGTTGATTAGGCCTCATCCTCTCATACCACCTTTGTGACTCTTACTTGGGCTTTTATGTCTTATTTCCAGCTTCCTCATGACACTGGTACTGAACTTTTGACTTCTTTCCGTCAATTGTTTGCGACCTGCCTATCCGATCATGTCCAGGAATGACAGAGAAGAAAGAGCCTATGTCGAGCCCCTACCTTCGAAGACCATGTCTACATGGACTGGTTCCTTAGATCTCTCTTTCCTCCTATTAGAAAATATGTCGGATCACATTTCCCTCAAACTGAAGAAGCCGCTCTCCAAATTGCGTTAAAATATGACCTAATCTACGCTTAGTTGGGTTATGTTTATACTTTTCTACCTAATCTTCCTAGACCCGGTGGTGCCAATGCACCGGGGACATCTCATGCCACTGATGGTATCATTGGAACTCTCTCTCATCCATACGCTCAGCCTCCCATGGGATATGGTTTTCCTCAGGGGGCGCCAGCACCTCCTGCACTTTTCCCCCTCCTGGTAGCATTTATCCAGGATACGGCATGCCTCCTCCTTTTGCCTAACCTCCTATTTACCACACTGTTACCCAACCTCCTTATTATCCGTATCCACAGCCTGGTGCTCTAGCTCCTCCAACATTAGCACCTCCTAGTCCCTTTCCTTCTCAACCCCCACAACAACAACCACTGCCCCTTCAGGGGAAAGTGTATGCAAAGCAAGGTGCGACTAATCCTCCTCCCTCAAAGAAGAAGAGGAAAGTCACTCAAAATCACTCTACTCCGGGTAATACTGGACCTAATCCGCAAAATAATGCCCCTAACACTGCTAACCAACAGCAGGGCACTCAGCCCAAGCAGGATAGGCCTGTTTGCACGAACAAGCCTTGTTCTTGTTGTGGTGTTTATGGTCATTACACGCATGATTGTCCTCTTTTACCATAGATGAAGCAAATTTGGTAGTCTCAAGCAACAATGCGAGGATAGCAAGCGTCCCCTTCCGTCCCTCCCAGTGCTACGCCTAGTCAGTTGACTATGTTTACTAATGCTTTCCCTCAGCAAGGATTAGTGGCTACCCAACCACCTGAAGGTCAGGTTGCCACTCAACCTCTTCCATTTGGTACCTCCGATTACCAGATTCTCATGATGAACTGTGATCAACCTCTAACCGTAGACATCAATCTTTAGACTCGGTCCCGTTAGTACAACAAGCCTCTCGCTACGTATGTCCTCGAGCCACCTGCTTCTGTCTCTACAGAGCTTCTTTCGACACCTAATGGTCCCTTGCAGATCCCTCAGCCTAAGGCAGATGTTCATACCAAGATCCCTAAGGGACCACTACGCCGAAATGCTGCTTCTGGAAAATTTTCCCATTTGTATAGTATAAAAGATGATTTGGCACAATCTCCTATTGCCATTTCAATGCTGGAACTCCTCCAGTTGTACCCTTGATAATGAAAAGCTACACTATCTTCCATGGGCGCTATAGAACCTTCCAACGATCGATTGATTGTCTTTGATGTTGAACAGTCAGAACATCCTCCTCTCCCTTCTTCCATCGCCTTCCAAATCCCAGTCAAGATCCGGAACGCCAACGTTTCTCGGTGCATCATTGATGAGGGGGCATCTACCTGTGTGATGTCCGCTTTGGTTTGGAAGCAACTCAGATCACCTGAGTTGGCTCCTTCCACGATCACTCTCCGAGCGTGGGATGGCCATGCCTCCCAGCCCATTGGCTTATTTCGCAATTGTCCTATTACTCTTGCGGGCAAGACTGTTTGTGTTGACGCCGAAGTCATAGATGCCCCCTTAGATTACAACATTCTATTGGGTTGTAGCTACACCTATACAATGTTTGTTGTCCCATCTACGATTCACCGCAAGATGTCCTTCCCTCATAACAGAAAGATAGTCACCATTGACCAATTGACATATTACGAATCGAAGTCTCAGACCTCCCCTGAGTCCATCATCTCTTCGATGGCCAATAAGCAAATTGTCAATCCTTTGAATAGTGTCTCACTCGGAGTCTAAAAAGACTCCTCATTGCTTGGTACATTCCTTGGTGTTCCTCCTCCTGTCTCTGATCCCATCTCATCGAATGTTTGCATGATGAAATCGTCTCGAGCTGCCCTCAAGCGGCCCGCTTTGGCTAGTCAGCAGCCTCCTCGCACTCCGTAGCCTACTCCTAGCCCTTCGATTTAGCCTTCTAGACCTTCTCCACCTAGACCTTCACCTACAACTGGTATCCATGAGCCTCTTTAACCTCCTGGAATGGTTCCTCCAGGCCTTACCCATCTTGGACTCATCCCTTATTGCCATTACCCCTTTGGTCAAATACCGTTCCTAGCTCCCCCTCCAGGAGTGTACACGGTACTTGTCATGACTACCCTCTCTCTTCCTAGCCTGACCCTTGGGATTCCCATCTGGTGCCTTGATCCCCTAGCCGCTACCCCGCCTGGTCAACCCAAACCTTATCTTTCTTTGACCCCAGTTCAATCGGTCCCCATGACTTCTCCCAATGTTACAGTGCCTCAGCCACCTCAACAGGAACCACCTCCTGTTGCGACTACTTTGGGTAAGAAGGGAAAATCTCACAAGAGGGCATCAAAAGAAAAGGATGCCCCGAAAAACCCTGCCCCTCCTTGGCCTCCAAAGCATACCATCCAGTGTGATTTGTATGATGTTGTCAGTCATGCCACCCATACTTTTCCGGAGTTGCCTCATCTCAAGCCCATGGTTAATGTCGTGTTCCCTGATTCTATGGTCTCTGAAACCTCTGTTCCTTCCTCGACTATAGCCAGGAACCCCAAGACTATTCACACCAACCACCCCTGTGCTTTGTGTGATCTCCATGGCCATTATACCCACCTCTGTCCCTGCCTCGAGGAATTCTGCACCTCTCTAGAGACAGTTCGCCAATTTGAGGCCAAGCGCAATGAGTCCACCGCTCCCTTATTTTCCCATTTTTCTTCAACAGAACCAGAGGACACATCGACTCCCATATAAATTCCCCCTCCGGATGTCGAAATGACAGAGTCTTTGGTCACTGTCCACTACCTGTCATCATCTATGAGATCCTCGGTGGAAGACCCCCCTGGGCCTTCCCCTTATGTTTCACCCGACCTCCCTTCAGCAATCACCTTGGGCTCAACATCAGTGGATCCTTCATCTACTTGTTTTTCTGTTGTGACGATGTGCATGTGAACCTCTCTTCTCATGATGATGAGTCAGGTAGCTTCGCCGCGTCTGGTGTGTTATTTATTCCACCATTCACCCCATCTTCTATTACGATGATGACATTATGGAAGTAGTCACCACCCTTGACTTTATCTATCCCCCCTTACATCGAACCCATGAATTCAAACCACATACACTTTGTGGCCATTACATTGACACCCAATGTTTGGGTAAGGGGGCACCCATATTTGAGAGACCAGGAGAAGCAATTCTTGATAACTCTCCTAGTGCATCTGGTCATGTTGACTCTAGTACCATTATTCTTCCACATTTAGAAGAACCTCTAGAGTCCCATATCACTTCAGATCACTCTAGGGATGATACCCCTCATCATTCCTTCATCTTACATCAACAACCCAGTCCCCTAGACATTGTTGTTGACGAACCTGTGGGTTTTCTAGGAGAGCACCAGGTCATTATCTCCAAATCCTCTCTTTGGGATAGTGACACCATGTATGCCAACCTGGAAACTTAAATTCCATTTGATTCATATATGCAGTACCAAACAAGATTGGTAATCCTCCATTCTCTTTCTCAAACTGCATAACCACAATGAAAATAAATGGTGCACCACATCATAAAAATGTGTTTAGATTCTCCCTTTCTAAATAAATTTTGGCATGACCATAACATGCTTGAGGGCACCTATTCCCCTCAACCAGAAAAATCCCAGATCTCATCCAAACGCAGCATAGAAAAACTGCTCCCTGTTAGGTCGCACTTTTCAGGCCCAATCTTGGGACAGGTCGCAGTTTTCTGCCCAAAACCTGCTACTCAGGCCCCAAAAAGTGCAACTCGGTCGTGAAAAGGAGTAGGGGTATATTCCTGAGCTCTGGGGACCTAAACTGAACTTTCAATCCATTGAAATGAAAGAGTAGGGTTAGGCCTCTTACCTGCAACTGATGGATCTCGATTCCAACGGTTGGTTTGTCTGCTACGATCGCCGCAAGATTTAGGGCCTTCTCTCATCTCTACATTCACCACAACTCCACATGAAAATGAGTGAATTTGGAGGGAAAACGCCTTATTAAAAGAGAAACCCCTATTTCTTCTTTCACCTACTGCGACCAAACCATAACTTAGTTTGACAAACCATCTGCACTGTTGGAAAGCTCTTACTGAGCCCTCAAAGGGGTATCTGTTAGTTTTTTTGTGATTTGATACCTCACCAGGACACATTTTTTCCACGGATCGTCACTTCACCACTCCCAAAAATCAAATTTATTCACTTGCAACACTTGTACTTGGGGCACCACTTTGCCTTCATACTTGTCCATTCTCGTGTCGATTTTCGTCATGAGTAACCATCATGTACTCATGTTTTTATGGTCCCCATTGGACCTTTCTGTGTGGCAGCATCATTGAGTCACCCTTGTTTAGCGCATCCGAGTTGAGTCATCATCACATTCATGGAGTCTATCTCGAGTCACTTTGTATCATGCCATAGTCCTCCATACTTCATTGCTTGGTTCCTCTCTCGTGTCGCACCTTATGGCCTCCAGTCCTACAGTCCACTATCCCTCATGATATTGTGTCAGTCGCTGCCAGGTCATCCATGCCCTTTATGCTCTAACAAGGGAAGTCGTCGATCCGCTACTCAGTATCCCCCATTTCATTATCATCCCTGGTGTTAGTCTATCAGTCGCTCTACTATTTTCTCTCGTGCCTTAGTTGAGGATCCCTTATTGCCTCATCTATGGCGGACCTCCTTCTATCTACATTAGATCATTCATTTTAGAAGACAGGTCTAGAGGGTGGTGTACCTTGGTTCCAGCTTCCACTTTTGTTCGATGCCTCAGATCAGGCAAAGGGATTCATCATTGTCCTTTGACTTGATTGTTTCTTAGCTCCAACTCCTTTCAGCATGATCGAGATCCGTATGCTTGATGGTTCAGTGATGCAACAGCTGATATCGATGATTCCTGGGTGTGTGTGAGATGTTTCAACCCTCACGAGGGGGTGGCGCTACAGGTAGCCCCCCACATGCCCAGATGACCTCTTCGTTACAGCCTTTGATGCAGCTCTATATATTTGATGATGTCATCCTCAGTCGCTTGCAGTGCCTTTTTGTTTGCACATATCAGTCATATTTTTAGAGCCATTTTCTATTTACAGGGGCATTTGGGTTGTATTTGTATCTCATGTACTAAGATATTATTGTATAAGTCTTGGCTGTTATCCCAGGCACAGTAAGTATGTGGGATTCATTATCATGTTTTTACTTGGCTCATGTTTATGCCATCATGTACTATATTGTTCAGTCCCTTGTATTGGATGCATTATTATTTTTACTTTATCTCGGCGGGCATAGGTATGCCTCCCCCGCCGCCTATAGCACAGGTACTCACTCATAAAAGAGACTTGTCGCACCTGTAAGTCTCGCCTCCTCAGGGTCTAGTCCTTTAGCACTTCGATCTACCTATATTTCTCTCTCTTTGACTTCCCCTTCGGTGTCTAGTGATTGAGTTCTTACAACGTACTTCGGTCATACGATTAGCTCTTAACGCTCGCACGCTGGGGGGCAATCTGTTACACCATTTTTTGGTCATATAACCTGTTACTATTAGATGGACCTAAGTACACCATGTAAGACAAATTTTACCCTAAGTAAAATTGCTTTCACTATGAAAAATGACTTAGTAAAACACCTTTATTAAGTTGTTTATGGTCTAAACAGGAAACCCCATGATGAAATATTAAATAAATCTACATTTCTTTGATTTTCCTCAAGGAATAATTAGTTAAACAACATTTTAATTAATATTCCTAGTCATATTTAACCCAAAACAGGAAATTTAATTAGATAAATTATTATTTATCTTATTATTTTCTAGGAAAAATTATTTAAACCTTATTTAAATAATATTCCTTGTTAAATTTGACTAAATCACTCATAAATAGTTAAATAAATCATTATTTATTTAATTATTACTCAACCACATCCTTAAAATGATAAATAAACCATTTGTTTATTTATTATTTACAAATAAAGGGATTTGACCCAAGTTAAATTCCTTTTCCCTCCAACAAAAATAACAAAATATTCCATAAAAGTTGGATCTTGATTTGTTTAATAATATTTTAATTATGCACCAATATCTAGACTAACTCAATATTTTGTTATAAATAGAAGGGTTTTTCCATTCATTCACCACCTTTTGTTGCCTAAGATCACTCTGGATCTATACTTATGGTTTGACTTTGATCCATCATCATTGTTATATTTTTCTATCTTTCTGCTTGTGAGCTCCCTTTGAGTTCCATTTTTGTCTGGGTTTTCTACACCATCAAGAGAGAGGAATTTTAGATCTGAAGTGCTAAGGACTTACAAGAACCCATCCCATTGAGGAGAATTGGTAACATCCTTCTATGTTTTCCTCCCAGGTGCCCTTAATATAAAATTCATTCAACATATTCTTGTCTTGTTTATTGGATGCATGGAGTAAATCTCATTTTTATTTACTGCTTAATGTCTTTTGATGCATAGATCTATATTTTTGCAGCATTTATCTTGATCAACTAATTGCAACCATCTTTGCTGTTAGGGCTGTTTTTTATGCACAACTAAAGTGGTCTTTTTTTCGCTCACTTGCAATTAAGATTCATACTAACAAAAATATCACATACATTTAGCTCAAAACTTAACCATCATAAATCAGAATCATAAATCACATGTAGCCATCATAAATCAGAGTCATAGATCACATGTAACCATCATAAATAAAAGCCATAGGTCACACACATAATAAAAATTAAATAAAATACCAATACTTATCCTTTAATCGGTCATTTACTTATACCTAAGTTCTTTGTACTTTCCATACACAAACTGAATTAGTTTCCCATCCTGACAAGTACCCAATACTTCTCTTCTCTTCAATCACATACACATACATACATCAAAATAAATATACCCACACACGATGTACATCACCACAGAATACATACACCTACTTCTCTTCTCTTCAACAACATACACATATATAGTGTACATCACAACACATACACCCACACATGGTGTGCATCACCACAAAATACACACATCTATACCTGACATATAACATATACACCTACACTGACGTACAAAAAAACACATACACCTACACCTCTGACGTAAACACAACACAATACATACACTTATGCTTGGTGTACAACACAATACATACACCTACACTTGGCATACAACAAAACAAAATACATAAACCTACATTGATCTGTATGTAAAGTGGAAACTACCCATGCTATTCATACACCCATGGTATTTATCCACCTATGAAATTTACCCATGGTATTGTAAGTGGAACCCACCTATGGTATTCATCCAACCATGATATTTATCCACCCATGGAATTTACACACGGTATTGTAAGTGGCATCCACCCATGATATTCATTCACCCATGGTATTATAAGTGGCATCCACCCATGGAATTTACCCATGGTATTGTAAGTGACATCCACCCATGGTATTCATTTACCCATGATATTTACCCACCCATGGAATTTACCTATGGTATTGCAACTAAAAAAGGCTATAAGTAACAAGTCACCTTTGTAAAAGGACAAATTGTCCACCACAATGTAGTTTTTATAATTATTTTTTGTTTTAATAAAAAGTTTCTTTTTGGCTTTATTTACTATGTGTCTTATCATTTTTTATGGAATGTCAAATTTTCAAATCTTGGGGGACTCTCCCCAAGATCCATTTTAATTTTTTAGACCTTGGGGGCCTCCCCCCAAGATCTGGCTTAGTGGTTTTAGATTCAGGTTACATCTCCATGGGAATGAGGGTTTGACACATATTTTAGTTTCAAATTTTTGCAGCAATTTTCAACAAAATTCATGCACTTGCTACGACCTCAACATAGGAATTTATTGGGCAAAGAGGGAATATTTTTGGGCGGAGAGTTTGAAGATTTGATCTAAAACTTTTGATGAAAAATTTACAAAAAAATAACATATCTGGATTCCTTGTGAAAAAATACCCAAATTCAAAAAAAAAAAATCGGCCAAATCAGAGTTCAGATGAGGGAGATATCGTTGATTTAAAATCAGTTGTGTTGGAGAACTTTTCTTACGACAATTCATGGACGACGACTCTCCTATCATTTTTTTACAATTTTTATGTACAATTTTAGAAAAATGATTGTATATTTGAGCTTCTTTTGAAAAAAAACCCAATTTAAAAAAAAAAACAATGGTTGAATCTGAGTTCGGATGAGGGAGATATCGTTGACTTAAAATAAGTTATTTTTTCAAAACTTTTGTGATGGAGGGATAGTTTTAGCATATATATGAGTTTCCAGAGTGTCTAAATAGGGATTTCAATCACATGGGAAGATGCAAAATGGTCATTATATTTCCAAAAACATGTTATAATAAATATTTTGAGTTATATTTATCGACTTATGTCCATTTTAAATTAGTTTTTTTATATTTGAGCAACATTCAAAGCAGGTTCCCTTTGGACAGGTGCCCTCCCACCCCACTTTAGTAGGAACCTGCTTTACATTAATTATATTCAACATAGCAGCATCCAACTTGGGTTCTTTGGAAACATGCCCTCCCACCCAAGGCTATGTAGGCACATGCTACTACATCAACACTTAACATCACGGTTATGGGTCAACCACACAAAATCCTTGTCATCGAAGTATTTTGCTAGGCTACACACTCTTAGTATCACATTCAGTCACAAGCATTACATGGTATCTCTATCCTCAAATATTCCTTTTTCATGGTTATGGGCCATCCACAAACCCACACTTTATCGAAGTCAATTTTCTAGGACGCACACTGTCAATATCACAGTTGGTCACAAGCATTACAAAGTATCTCTATCCTCGGATATTCATTCATCATGGTTATGGGTTAACCACACAAAACCCTTCTCTTCAGTGGCTCTTCATATTCAAAAAAGGATTCTCAAGAGGGAACTTCACGCAATAGGGACCATTGCTTCTTAAGGAGGGATGAATGATCCGAATGGAAAGTGGTATCTACTCATCCACTCATGGTATTTATCCACCCATGGAATTTACCCATGGTATTATAAGTGGCACCCACACATGGTATTCATCCACCCATGGTATTTTAAGTGACATCCACCCATGTATTGTAAGTGGCATCCACCCATGGTATTCATCCTCCCATGGCATTTATCCACCCATGGTATTGTAAGTGACATCCACCCATGATATTTAGCCACACATGAAATTTACTTGTGATATTGTAACTAAAAAGGATATAAGTAACAAGTCACATTTTATAAAAGTACATATTGTCCACCACAATGTAGCTTTTATAATTATTCTTTTTTTTAATCAAAATTTTCTTTATGGTTTTATTTACTGTGTGTTCTCTCCTTTTTTATGGAATTACAAATTTTCAGATCTTGGGGTCTCACCCCGCAAGATCCATTTCAATTTTTTAGATCTTGGAGGCATCACCCCAAGATATAGATCATACACCCAGGGTACAACACAATAAATATATGTACACAAAGTACAACACATGCCATGATACCACTACTACATAATGCACATACACAATACCACATGTACACAACACATCATGCACGACATACACTCAATACCACATGTACACAACACAACATGTACAACATGCACACAATACCACATCTACACAATGCAACATGTACAACATGCACACAATACCACATCTACACAATGCAACATGTACGAAATGCACACAATACCACATGTACAAAACGCAGCATGTACGACATGCACACAATACCACATGTACACAACGCAACATGTACGACATGCACAAAATACCACATGTACACAACGCAAAAAGTACGACATGAAAAAAATGTACACAACACCACGTGCACAACATGTACACATAACCACGTGCACACAACACCACATGTACAACATGTACACAACACCACACACACACACAACACCACATGTACAACATGTACATAACACCACATGTACACATCACCGCATGTACAACATGTGAAAATAACCATATATACACAACATCGTATGTACAACATGTACACCACACCTCATGTACACAACACCACATGCACGACATGTACATAACACCACCTGCACACGACACCCCATGTACAACATGTACACAACATCACATATACATGTACAAAACATCACATATACAACATCAACACAACACCAAATGTACATAGCACCGCATATACAACACATACAAAACACCATATGTACATAGTACCACATATACAACATTTACACAACACCATATGTACATCGCACTGCTATACAACAGGTACACAACACCACATGTACATAGCACCACACATACAACACGTACACAACACCATATGTACATATCACCACTATACAACATGTACACAACACTATATGTGCAACACGTATAATAGATACACAATAGTAGTATTGCACATCTAGAGACCACACACTGACTCTACCAAGAAACCTTGCTTATAGTGTCTTTCCACTATCTATGCTTGTCCCAACATGCTGCAAATCACACTGCTTTCATTCTGCTGAAATATCTCTGTAGAAATTTGAATAATAGCTGAATTATTCACCGATATTATCCTGATTACACACTATTTAAGCTTCATGCATAATACATAACCTCTTCTACAATTGATCATCAATTTGCGGAAATTAGAAGCAGTCGCATGCGCACATTAAAACATAATCAAGCACACATATAACACAATATGTAATGGGGAAAGCTTACAGCTAAAAACCCCCAACTATCTGTATATTATAATGATATAGAACATGTAACAATACATAACACAAAGCTCCTCACAACTCTCAGCACTATCTCACAGGCTACACACAAACTAGCTCAGATATGAACAAGTCACAAGTTCAAATCTCCTCCACCTGTCTGCCTGCCTCTACTGCGCAATCCAAGATGAATAATGATGAGATCCAAGTTTGAATCCCACTGGCTTGTACTGCGCAATCCTCATTGGAAATCTCAATCAATGTGTGTGCAAATCTCATGCACAGCTATAGTCACAACTGATAGTAGACTCACCCTTTCACCCACCTCTAACAATGGTCTCCACTGAACTGTCCATGCATTGCAGTTAACTGATGTGTTCTTTAGTTGATTTATGAGTTAATAATTAGTGAATTAATTAATAATTAATTCACACCACTCATCACTAGTGTATTTGTCAGTTAGACTAAATACAACTAGTTCAACTAAGTTAAACAGAACACAACTCCACCAACCGTCTCATCAACTCCACCAAACTCTGCCACATGAGTTCTAACTGAAGTCAACCATGCAATAGCTCAACTAACCCTTAGGAAAAGCATATTTCCTTCTGTCAGCTGCATGTGCCACATCCAAGCATCAAACTGAAGTGCTCCAAGAGGATAAGATAATGTTTAGAGTCCATATATTATTAAGGGCTAATAATATTTGACTGTTCTATTTTTAGACTGGCAGTCTAAAAATAGACTTCGCCCAATGTCTAAAAATAGAGGTCCATATATTTTTACGAACTTGACCAACCATTCACAAATAGCATCCTGCAACTCATAGACCATGATCCATATGTCTAAAAATAGACTTTGCGCCAAAAATAACCTGCGGGCCCACTTAGTGAAGGCGACTTCTTTTCACTAAGCTCCATCATCTTGTTGCATTCTCAACACTCCCTCTCAACAAGATATGGATTATCTGCAACCCCTATCCTGCCTCTGTGGTATTCGAATTTGCTCCTGGTGAGCGCCTTCGTCAAGATATTAGCATCCTGATCCTCCGTGGGAATGTATGAAAGTAACATGATCCTCCACTGCACACAATCTCTGATATGATGGTACCTGATGTCGATGTGTTTGGATCTATCATGAAATACTGGATTAGCCGAGAGTTTAATACAACTCTGGTTATCACAATAAATCACAGTAGGCTCTAAGTGTGAACCGAACAACCCGACCAGGATCTTCCTCATCCATATAGCCTCGCATGCAGCCAAGCTTGCTGCCATATACTCGGCCTCTGCTGAACTGAGTGCCACGGATTTCTGCTTCCTGCTGTACCAAGAAACTGCTGTAGACCCGATACTGAAGATCCCTCCAGATGCGCTATTTCTGTCCATTGGGCTCCCTGCCCAATCTGCATCCGTGAAGCCACATAGCTTCACCTCATCCTCCTGTCTGTACCACAATCCATATCCCGATGTGCCTCTAAGATAACACAATACATGCTTGCCTGCCTTCCAGAAGAGCTTGGTAGGCTTAACCATAGCTTGTGAAAGCTGGTTAACAGCATAGCATATATCGGGTCGTGTATTGACCAGATACATAAGCGACCCCACCAACTGTCGATAAACAGTGGCATCCACTACCTCCGCCGAAGTAGCATCCTCCTTCCTCCAACCTCCACGAAGAGGAGTATCAACAGGCTTGCAGCCATGCATGTTGAACTTCTCCAGTATCTCCCGGGCATACTTACCCTGAGAAACAAACAGTCCATCACTACGCTGCCAAATTTCCAATCCCAGGAAATAATGAAGGAGGCCCAAGTCCTTCATCTCAAACTCTTTTGCAAGATCCTCCTTGCATGAGAGTATCAACAGCTCATCACCTGTCAAAATCAAATCATCTACATAAAGTACAATGATTAGAAACTTACCCTCCACCACAATCTGGTATAGGTTCGGATCCGCCTCACTCTTGGAGAATCCAAGTCCGGTGAAATAACTGTCTATCCGTGTGTACCAAGCACGAGGTGCTTGTTTCAACCCATACATCGCTCTCTTGAGCCTGCACACATGCGACTCGCTGCTGAAGATCTCGAAACCTTTGGGCTGATCTATGTACACCTCCTCCTCAATGAATCCGTTGAGGAACGTAGTATTCACATCCATCTGATGAATGTGCCACCCCATCTGCGCTGAGAGAGCTAGGATCGTCCGTATGGAAGAATACCTTGCGACAGGTGCAAAGGTCTCCTCATAATCGATCCCCTCTATCTGTGAAAAGCCTCGGGCAACAAATATTTCCTTGTACTTCTCCACACTCTCGTCAGCTGCCTGCTTCACTTTGTAGATCCATCTCGAACCCACCACTGATTTCCCCTCCGGCCTTGGGACAATCTCCCATGCACTGTTTCTGACAATTGAATCATACTCTTCCACCATGGCATCTACCCATGCGGAGTCCTCCACAGCTTCCTCGAAAGAGGATGGCTCTGTCACGACACATTTGCTCACAAGAGCCATGTATCCAGTGTACCGGTCCGGTGACTGTCTCTGTCTGCGCTGTGCTGTAGGTGGTCCTACAACCTTCTCTGCATCTTGAGCCAGTCGCTTAGCTTCTGTAGTGCGCTTCTGCCCTCTGATGGTTGGCGCTACATGAGTGGTCTCTTCCACTCCATGAACTTCCTCTTGTGGCTGATCCACATCCTGAAGCTCATCCTTAGGAACTAATAGCTCCTCATCTGCATGCAAGTGTGGCTCCCTCTCAAGCGAACACTTCATGGCTTTCTCCTCCTAAAATTTGATATCCCGTCGCACAACAGTCTTGCGACTGTCTGGAAAATACACACGATATTTGTGGGGCGTATCAGTGTACCCCACAAATATCCCAACCTCTGCAGTCGGCTCCAGCTTCTTCCTGGCATCCTTCGTCACATGAATGTAAACAGGTTAACCAAAAATCCTCAAATGGGAAATATCGGGCCTCTTACTAGAAAACGCCTCCTCGGGTGTACTCATGCCAAGTATCTTGCGAGGACAACGGTTTTGCACATATACTGCAGTATTGCATGCCTCAGCCCACAAGTGTATGAGAAGGCCCTGATCATGTAACATCGCTCGTGCAGCACCCACAATCGTTCTTTTCTTCTGCTCAGCAACCCCATTCTGCTGTGGGTTATGAGGTGCTATGAGCTCTCTTCGAATTCCTTCTGCGCTGCAAAAGTCCTTGAATTTTCCAGAGATGAATTCACCACCATTGTCGCTCCTAAGAGCCTTCACATGCTTCCCCGATTCCTTCTCAACCAGCGCCTTGAACTCACAGAACTTTGAGTATGTCTCGCTCTTCTTCTGCATGAAGAAGATCCAGCACTTCCGAGAAAAATCATCAACAAAGATCACATAGTACATGTGCTTTGCTGTCGAAGCTACTGAGAAAGGTCCACACACGTCTATGTGAATTCTCTCAAGGATCATCGTGGCGCGACTATCCTTCTCGTGAAAGGTGGCTTTCACAAATTTTCCCAAGGTACACCCCTTGCACTGATCTGACTGCGCAAGAGTGCCCTTAGGAAGCCCAGTAGAAATCTGCTACAATATCTTCAAAGCTCCATGGTGAAGGTGGCCCAATCTCCGGTGCCACAGCTCGCCATCATCCCGGCTCACCACTCCTTCTGCCTTGCATGCCATTGTTGCGCAGCCATCTACCTGCAATTGATAAAGGTTCTTGACTTGAACCCCTATCTTCCGGGTTTCTCCAGTTGTCTTACTGCGCAGGAAAGCCTTTCCCTTGCTGAAGACAACATCATATCCCTTGTCTTCTAACATCGCCACAGAGATAAGATTCTTCTTCAATCCTGGAAAATGCATCACTTCCTTCAATACGAAGGGTTTACCAGACTCCCTCTCAAAGGAAATGGTACCGATACCGGTCGCACTGTATCTACCATCATCGCCCATCTTGATGTGCACTCCAAGATCTTTCTCATCCAGATCAGAAAAAAAATCTCGATCTCCTGTCATGTGAAAAGACGCACCACTGTCCAAGAACCATATTGATCCCATCACACTTGAGACCAAGCATGCGATCAGCGAAAAATCTAGCTCAAACTACGAGGCTAAGGCCTCTCCCACTGCAGATCCAGCAGCTTGCTTATTTTTCTTCTTCTGCGGACAATTTGTGGCATAATGTCCATGTTGGTGACAGTGAGAGCACTTCACCTTGGACATGTCCTGCTTCTTGCCTTTCACACCAGAATGAGAAGATTTCTTGCTCTTCCCCTTCTTTGCTTTGGCAACCAAAGCACAATTTTCTTCATCAGATGCCTTTGATGAAGATCCGTCCCTGGTACTCCGCCTTATCTCCTCTTGCACAAGATCCGACCAAAGTCACTCCCATCCTGGCAATTTCTCCCGACCATTGACAGAGTCCTGATAGGAATGCCAACTCTTCGGAAGACCAAGGAGAGCCAAGCTCACCAATTCCTCATCATCTACAGTCGGCCCCACACTTCCCAGCTCATCCCTGCATTGGATGAACTTCGTGAGGTACTTGGGCATACTGTCGCCTTTATCCATCTTTATGTGTCTGAGTTTATCCTTGAGCGCCAACTTCCTCTGGTCGCTCTTACTTTGGAATAAATCTGTCAACGCTTTCCACATCAAGTATGGAGAATATTTTCCATGCAGGCTAGATACAATGTGATCCTTCATGCCCTCCAACAGAATCCTTCGACACTTCGCTGTCTTCTTTTACCAAGCCTCAACTTGAGCAGCATCAGTAGGCTTTGGGACTTTAGCATCTATGAACTCCTTCAACCCGTTGTCATCTAACACCACCTCCATCCTGTCTCTCCATGCATTATAATTCGAGCTGCCCTCAAGGGCATACTCCAATCGCAATCCGTTGAAAGACATTTTGACTTCGACACCAAGAAAACACTGCTGCAAATTCGAATTCCACCAGCTCAAAACTCAATCGCTTCTGATCTGTGAGAACAAAGTATTTCTAGCACGAGATCGATATAGGGGCATTTCTTGGATATATCACCACAAAAGAAAGGATGGATCCAGAGAAGCTACTGGCAGCTTACAAGCTACGCTCTACCGAAATAAATTGTAATCCTTGTAATAGATACGATGATCAATTTCGCTTTGATACCATGTGAGGAAATTTGAAAATTACTTGAATTATTCAACGAGATTATCTGATTACACACTATTTAAGCTTCATGCATAATACATAACCTCTTCTACAATTGATCATCAATTTGCGGAAATTAGAAGCAGTCGCATGCGCACATTAAAACATAATCAAGCACACATATAACACAGTATGTAATGGGGAAAGCTTACAGCTGAAAACCCCCAACTATATGTATATTATAATGATAGAGAATACATAGCACAAAGCTCCTCATAGCTCTCAATACTATCTCACATGCTACACACAAACTAGCTCAGATATGAACAAGTCACAAGTTCAAATCTCTTCCACCTATCTGCCTGCCTCTACTGCGCAATGCAAGATGAATAATGATGAGATCCAAGTTCGAATCCCACTGGCTTGTACTGCACAATCTTCATTGGCAGTCTCAATCAATGTTGTAAATTTTTGTAGATGTTATATGCTAGGAGCAATTTCACTTTTCTCACAGCAATCATACAAGTAGTTAAGCAAAATGCAGATAGAACATATAAGTAGATCTTACAGAAGACAAATCAGAAACAGGAAAAATGTGTGTTCGTTTCGGCGGTCAACAGGATGCTTCAACCAGCAAAGTCTCCTTTGGTCAGCCAGCCCAGCATGTGTCACAACAGCCCTCCAATCAGTAGATGAGTCAACCCAAGTCAACTCTACAAAAGTCAACGATGTCCTGAAAAAGTCAACGCAAGGGCAGCAAGCTAAAAGTCAACGCAGCAGCAAAACGATCAACCCTTTGACCTCGATTTTTGTGCCAGGTAGTACGGCCTTCAAAAATCGAACCTTCCACAAGTTTTCAGCTTGATTGGACCATGCGTTGACCAAAGTCAACGCTGGTCAAACTTTCTGCGAAACCCTAGCATCAGAAAATCGTACTTCAGCTCAGCCGTACGGTCTGTCCTCTCTCTCCTTCACACGTGTGGCTGAAACTCGTCCTTTAGGTAGCTCGTACTATTTGATGAGAGAGGAAGATGTGAGTTGTGATGATGATGAAATGCTCTTCAACTTTTCCTGTATTTATATCCATCATTGGGGCGTGTGACACATCTGCTGGGGGCGTGCAACCTTAAGGCCGACTTGCACATATAATTTATTAAGAATAATAAATTCAAAATAAATGTTCTGCTCATCGGATTAAGACATATTATATATGGATTTTACACCTCTCCGAAAGAGGAATCCAACAAAAATATTGGCCTCTTAATCTGAGCATCATAACATGGAGTTTGGACCTAGTTGTCCAAATTTAACACTCCCTCTCAACTAGGGAGAACTCCATCTATTAGTGCAATCAACATCGTGCGTCATCCCGCCGAAACTTGCTTTGCTGGCTTCTTTATTTCAGAACAGAAGTGGATCAGTCACAAAGACATCATCCCCCGACTGACATAGTCAGTCCAGAGGTCCCGGACCTCACAAATCTTGATCCCAGATCAAGTGGTTGGACCGTGCCATCCTAGATAGAGAGTACGGCAATCTCTGATGCGTCCATCAGTCTTTGCTAATAGTCTCTAGCTTTTCCACACCTCATTGGCCAAATGAGAGGTACTTCCCATGAGCCCTGAACTCAATGGGTAGGATGCATACGGGGCACAGATAAATGAGTGGCGAACCCGCTCAATAATCACAAGGGTGGGGCAGAAGCATTATGAGTGCTTATAGCTCCGAGAAGCTATCCCCAAAGCCCCCCAGAGCTCCCAGAGCTCATCGTCCAACGGGACCCACATCATAGGGTCGTTCCACGATACCAAGACTCTCACGGAAGGTTAGGAACTTGACCTTCCCCAGGGGCTTAGTGAGAATATCCGCGACTTGCTCATCAGTTCCTATATGATCGAGCCTTACGGCGCCTCGCTGTACCATATCCCGGATAAAGTGGTACCTGATATCAATATGCTTGGATCGGTCGTGGAACACAGGATTCTCAGTCATACGAATCCCACTCTGATTATCACAGAGTATCACAGTGGTATCTAGCACATGTCCAAACGGCTCACTAAAGAGCTTCCGCAACCAAACTGCTTCACAACAGGCCATACTAGCAGCAATGTATTCGGCCTCCGCGGTGCTCAAAGCCACCGACTTCTGCTTCCTGCTCATCCATGAGATTGAAGCAGAACCAAGATGAACGACATCCGGATATTATGCTACGATCCACCACACTGCCAGCCCAATCGGCATCAGTATATCCACGGAGTATCACACTCCCGGCAGTGTATCTCAGCCCATGGTTTATCGTGCCCAGAAGATATCTCAAAAGATTCTTGGCACCAACCCAGTGAAAATGATGAGGCTCAACCATCTGTTGACTCAAAGTGTTCACTGCAAAACATATGTCCGGACGGGTGTTCACTAAGAACATCAAAGCTCCTATGAGTTGACGATACTCGGTAGGATTGGCCAAGATAGGCCCAGCAGCGCTGCCACTCAACTTCTTAAAGTTGAGTTCCATCGGTGTCGACACGGACTTACAGTCCACCATCCCAAATCTTTCCAGAAGCTTCACAATATATTTTCCTTGAGAAAGAAAAATCTCTCCAGGTCTCTGCCAGACCTCCAGGCCTAGGAAATAGTGCATCAGTCCTAGGTCCTTCATCTCGAATTCAGCAGCAAGCTCCCTCTTACATTGATGAATGAGAGGGTCATCACCAGTCAGGAAGAGGTCATCCACCTACAGCACTAGAATGAGAGGCTTCTCTTTCACAACCTTGAAGTATAGGTTCGGATCAGCATTGCTTCGAGTGAAGCCCGGCTTCATCAAGTAACTATCCATCCTCTCGTACCAAGCTCTGGGTGCTTGCTTTAACCCATAGAGGGATTTCTTCAACCTGCAGACATAAGTGTCTCGATCTTGAACTTCAAATCCCAGAGGTTGTTCTACATACACCTCTTCCTTTATTGCACCATGCAGAAAAGCGGTCTTGACATCCATCTGATGAAGACTCCATCCTTGCATAGCAGCAAGGGCTATGATTGATCGGATGGTGGTATATCGTGCCACGGGTGCAAATATATCGTCATAGTCAATTCCTTCCTTTTGAGAGAAGCCACGGGCAACAAACCTTGCCTTAAACTTTTCAGCACTCCCATCAGATCCATGTTTGATCTTGTAGAGCCATTTAGCGGTGACAACGGATTTGTCCTTCGATCTCGGGACCACATCCCAGACATCATTCTTCATAATAGACTCATATTCTTCATGCATAGCATCCTTCCAGACTTGATGCTTGATGGCTTCCTCAAAAGATCCAGGTTCAGATTGTACAATAGTACTCATGGCAGCTAGATACCCTTGGTATATACACGGCTTCTTGCTTTCTCGGAATGTCCCCCTTGGGGCAGCATGACCCTCAGCATCTTCGAGGGTGTCCCTGAGCCATGATGGTCTCTTTCCTGGTGAAGGGGGTGGATCAATAGGGTCCATTGGCCCTTCAATATCAGGCATAGTCTCATCCTGGGGTTCTTCCAGATTTCCAGGTCTTTCTTCATGATTTTCTTCAGATCTAGGAAGATCTACTACTTTCTTCGGGGAAGCATCTTCGTCAAAAGTGACATCATGGCTTATCTCTACTTCCCTTTGACCAGGTACATAGACTCTATATGCCTTAGAAGTCTCACTGTAGCCCACAAACATTCCTTTCTTCCCAGTAGCATCCAGCTTACTTCTCTTTTCTTTCGGCACATGAAAATAGACGGGACATCCAAAGATTCTAAAATGTGAGACATCAGGTTTCTTACCAGAGAAAACCTCTTCGGGAGTTTTGGAGTCCAAAGTGGAATGAGAGCATCGGTTTTGAATGTACGCAGCAGTGTTTGCAGCTTCTCCCCACAGAAACTTAGGTAGACCCTGGTCACATAGCATGGCACGGGCAGCTTCCACAATAGTCCTATTCTTGCGTTCGGCAACACCATTCTGCTCAGGAGTATATGCAGTGGTAGTCTCCCTCTTAATGCCAGCTTCTCTGCAAAAGTCTTTGAACTCATTTGACTCATATTCAGTGCCATTGTAAGTCCTCAAAATCTTGATCTTCTTTCCGGTCATATTTTCCACCAAGGCTTTGAAGGTACGGAACCACATGAAAGCCTCATCCTTCTTCTTCAAGAAGTATATCCAGGTTTTGCGAGAGAAGTCATCAGTAAATGTCATGTAGTAAGAACATCCCCCAAGGGATGTCACGGGCAACATACCAGATAGATCAGAATGGACCAGTTGCAATATATCAGATGTCTTTGTGACACTTGAGGGGAAAGGTCCCCTTGTATGTTTTCCTTCAGCACAGCCCTTACATACACCTTCATGATTATTTCCAAAATCAGGCATCCCTGTCACCACCTTCCTTGCTTCGGGAAGAGCCTTGTAATGAAGGTGTCCAAATCTTCGGTGCCATAGTTCGGTTTGACGGATAGTATCACAAGTCATAGCTCCCAACGGACTCCCTCCAACCTGGTAGAGTGTACCAACTCTAAAGCCAATTGAGATAGCTTCCTTGAAGCTCTCCTTCCACATGAGCACCTTTCCATCAGAGAAAGTTACATTGAATCCTTTGTCTTCCATGGCAGATACAGACACAAGGTTCTTCTTCAATTTGGGTACATAGAGTACATCTTGTAGACGGAGGACTTGTCCTTGAGACAAGTGGAGGGTCACAGTCCCAGTCCCTTTCACGGGATAAGTGGCATTATCCCCAAGGATAATTTCTAGATTAGTATCCCTTTCAACCATGTCAGAAAGTGCTTCCTTGAATCCGGTGATGTGTCTTGAGGCACCACTATCGATTAGCGAGACATCCATAGTGTCGGGCGGAGATGCAGCTGAGAGAGCAGATACCAGAATATACTCATTTCTTTTATCAACAACATTAGACTCCTCATACCTGGTATTTCTGGTCCTTTTAGAAGGTTGATTGTTTCCTCCAAAGTGAGCCTTCCTCTTTCCATTGGATTTGTCATTTCTTCGATTCCCATTCCTTCGGTTGTTGTTGTTATCGTCACCATCGGGAGAATCCTTTTTGAAGGGGCATTCTCTAGCATAGTGTCCAGACCTATGGCAGGTGAAACATTTACCCTTCTTCTCTTGAGTCTTAGTCCTTCCTTTGTCCTTAGAACCACCAGAGTTCTTCTTTCGGGAATGAGCACCATGGGCAGCATTTCTTTCATTATCAAATTCCTTCATCCTTGTTTCTTCTTGCATACATCTTGACAGAAGCTCATCAAAGTTAGGAATGGTATTATTGTTGAGAATGGTAGTTGTGAATACTTGCCATTCATATGCAAGTCCTCCAAGTGCGGTGAGAACCATCTCACGATCAGCTATTGTCTCCCCAATAGCTAGCAGATTGTTCCTGGTTTCGGTCAACTTCATAAAGAAAGTTTGAATAGATTCGTCTCGGCCCTTCTTCATATTCTTCAACTTGTTCTTGAGGAATAGCACTTGGTTCACATTGTTTACTTGGAACATAAGTATCAATTTGTCATACATCTCCTTGGATGTACCTAGTTCAGATATGTAGGCAACCAGACTCTTATTTATGGATTGCCTAATCAGCAGCTTTGCTCTGATTTCTCCCTTCTTATACTTGTTTCTAACAGCAGCAGAGGCATTGGATGGAGGTTCTTGAATCTTCCCTGTCACATGATCCAGGAGATCATGATCTTCCAATTTGAGATCCAATATCATCTTCCAGGCATGGAAGTCATCACTTCCAGTCAGCTTGTCATTCTCCTTGAATTCAAGACTAGTGGAACCCATTTCTTCCGGTGATGATTGCTATAGATAGAGTTTGTCTTCACCTCAGCTCCGATACCATGTAAATTTTTGTAGATGTTATATGCTAGGAGCAATTTCACTTTTCTCACAGCAATCATACAAGTAGTTAAGCAAAATGCAGATAGAACATATAAGTAGATCTTACAGAAGACAAATCAGAAACAGGAAAAATGTGTGTGTTCGTTTCGGCGGTCAACAGGATGCTTCAACCAGCAAAGTCTCCTTTGGTCAGCCAGCCCAGCATGTGTCACAACAGTCCTCCAATCAGCAAATGAGTCAACCCAAGTCAACTCTGCAAAAGTCAACGCTGTCCTGAAAAAGTCAACGCAGGACATCAAGCTAAAAGTCAACGCAGCAGCAAAACGGTCAACCCTTTGACCTCGATTTTTGTGCCAGGTAGTACGGCCTTCAAAAATCGAACCTTCCACAAGTTTTCAGCTTGTTTGGACCATGCGTTGACCAAAGTCAACGCTGGTCAAACTTCTACTTGGCTCCCAAGCGACGAGAAAATCGTACTTGACTCGGCGCGTCACGGTGCGGCTCTCTCTCCTTCACACGTGTGCATTTGAGAGCACAAGTCCTTTAGGTAAACCCTCCACTATTTGGTGAGAGAAGATGTGGGGTTGTGATGATGATCAAATGCTCTCCAACTTTTCCTGTATTTATATCCATCATTGGGGCGTGTGACACATACTGTGGATTATTGCAACAAAGTAGACTTTGCATATGAATTTAGTAAGAATAATAAAATCAAAATATAAGTTCTGCTCATCGGATTAAGACATATTTTATATGGATTTTACACCTCTCAGAAAGAGGAATCCAACAAAAATATTAGCCTCTTAATCTGAGCATCATAACATGGAGTTTGGACCTAGTTGTCCAAATTTAACAATGTGTGTGCAAATATCATGCACAGCTATAGTCACAACTGATAGTAGACTCACCCTTTGACCCACCTCTAACACTGGTCTCCACTGAACTGTCCATGCATTGAGTTAAATGATCTATTCTTTAGTTGATTTATGAGTTAATAATTAGTGAATTAATTAATAATTAATTCACACCACTCATCACTAGTGTATTTATCAGTTAGACTAAATACAACTAGTTCAACTAAGTTAAACCGAACACAACTCCACCCATTGTCTCATCAACTCCACCAAACTCTGCCACATGAGTTCTAACTGAAGTCAACCATGCAATAGCTCAACTAACCCTTAGGAAAAGCGTATTTCCTTCTGTCAGCTGCATGTGCCACATCCAAGCATCAAACTGAAGTGCTCAAAGAGGATAAGATAATGTTTATAGTCTAAATATTATTAAGGGTTAATAATATTTGACTGTTCTATTTTTAGCCCGGCAGTCTAAAAATAGAAACCGCCCAATGTCTAAAAATAGAGGTCCATCTATTTTTACCAACTTGACCAACCATCCACAAATAGCATCCTGCAACTCATAGACCATGATCCATATGTCTAAAAATAGACATAGTCTAAAAATAGACTTTGCGCCAAAAATAGCCTACTGGCCCACTTAGTGAAGGCGGCTTCTTTTCGCTAAGCTCCATCATCTTGTTGCATTCTCAACAATCTCTTAGCATTACCTTCCATAAAATATACATAGGCATATTATAATCACATAATATCAATTCATATCCACATGATACTAACCTGATAGATCTATCAGAGCTACTCTTCCCACTTGATTCCTCATAAAACATGAACCCCTTCATGCCATTCACCTGCATCAGCAATCATTCCTACACAAGAATCATTCCTCACGATCTTGTCAAACAATGACATACATACATATATATAAACATATAAACATTAGCATAAAACAATCATGATCCCTAACTACCCTATCATACAATGGCATACATACATACATACATATAGACGTCATCATAATCATAATCACAACATAATTACCAAATATTATTAGGTCAAGGTTAAGAGAACTCCCTTTACCCATACAACATATGCACAACATTGAGAACTACAGTCCCCAACATAACAAAGAAATATGATGCCTCAAATACATTCACTTTACCATTTCTGACTACCTTTCTCATGATTGTCTTGCCACCATCCAATTACCCCAATGAACCCCACCAATCCAACCAATTTTCATATTCTTGCCTTTAGTTTCCCTTTACTCATGCATTGGGCTTCATCTATGTCTTACATTACCTATTGAATTTCATTCATCTCTTCCAAAGTTCCATTAACTTCCTCTATCCCAAACCAACTCCCAAGACCCTCAAAACATAAAAGGAAATAACAAAAGAAAACAAGAAAAAAAAACATGAAAAACCAACAGAAATACGACACCACAAACAAAGTGGCATGACCATGCACCAAACATAAAAAAAAAATTACAAATCAACCACAAACAAATCACAAAGCACCGAAAGCATAACATTGGCAATAAATACCATGAATCAAGCCCCATGAATTCCCAATGCTTCCAAGGGAAAGCTCAACCTGAGACTTGTTCGAGAATTCACGAGAGTCTTTGTTTCCATGCAATTCCTTGTATCATACTACCATAAAAACACAATTTCAGTGCATAAATAAACATGAAAATTTATTTATTACCTTACCTTGTTGTACCCAGCACGTTGCCTTGTAACTAAACACGTACACATATCACCTCTCAAGGGACTCCATTTCTCTTGATGAATCCAACTATCACTAGAAACCCGTTATTATATTAGTCAAATACATGTCCATGAATATAGCACATATCCACATAATGTTAGATGAAATCAAAGTTAAGAATATTTCCCGTATTCATGCAAAGTTCTCATTCATTTGGAATTTTCGTTTCCAAATATAGCCAAAGGATTTCCCACCCAATTCCTTTTGTTCCTTTAACTTTTAGCTTGCTGCAACTGAGTCTTATCATGTGCTATCACATCACCTAGTTGTTAGTGATATAAACAAATCAATTCATTACAAGGAAAAGACCATCTAAAGGAGGTTTTTAGTGTTATAAAATTGGCCAAAATTGTTAATTTTTTTTTTGCTACAACATCCGTTTTTGATAATGAGTTTTTGGCAGAGATTTTAACAGAATTTCAACACAACTAAAAAAACCTAGGTGGCCAGAGGTTATTACGAATGTTTTTTTCATCGGTGCGCTACTAAGGTGTCAACGCACTGGTGCATGTCATATAGATAGTCGGCTTGGGGTGGTCGAAGGTGCATGCACCAGGTAGTAAAGGTATACAACCGCAGCAGGCGCACTGTAGGTGATACAAAGCACAGGGCTGTTCTAATTGGTATTGGGATTTGTGCGGTGCCCATATGTCATATCAACACACTAGTATGTAGTCTTATAGAAGCACACTGGTGCGTAGTATCAGACAAACACACCGATTGTTCTAATTCATATTGGTATTTGTATGGTGCCCATAGGTCGTTGAAACACACCTATGCGCAGTCTCACATAAAAGCATTGGTGTGCAGTATCGCACAAACAAACCGAGATTTATAATTGGTATTGGTATTTGTGCGGTGCCCATAGGTCGTAGAAACACATAGGTGCGCTGTATCATACAAACTCACCGGTGTACAATAACTGACACACACCGGTGTTCATTTTGTATTTTTTAGAAACATCAGCCTGTGACAATGGAATTATTGTGATTTTTAAAAAATCATTATTGATAAAAAATTGACACATCTTATAACAGTATTCATATTAAATAAATTTTTATTAATGCATTTGAATGTGATGTTTGGATTAATTTGTTATATCATATCATAATTGTTGTGATTTTTAAAAATTCATTATTCATCAAAAGACGACACATATATTATAACATTATTCATATCAATTAAATTTTTATTAGTGCATTTGAATGTGATGTTTGGATTAATTTGTTATATCATATCATCAGATTTCACATCTCCTCATTATAATATTTAATCATCCATAAATTTAATCAGTGGTGTTACATTTCACAGCGACAATGGAGAACACAATAGAATAAATTAAAAAATATTATTTTATATATATATATATATAAGAAAATATTTTTCAAACAAATTGGGGTAGTTATTGGTATCCCTTTGTCTTTCAATTGGGACACTATGTCCATTACATTAAACAAAATGTTTGATTTCACAGACAAATATTTCAAAAAATACAACACCTTTCTTTGATATCCAAACATAATGATCATCATTCTTTGCTTGAACTGCTGTCATTGCTTGAGCTACTTCCATGACGTGGGTTATTTTCAGGAATGTTATTCA
Source organism: Pinus albicaulis (assembly GCA_034641835.2). NCBI lineage: Eukaryota > Viridiplantae > Streptophyta > Pinopsida > Pinales > Pinaceae > Pinus > Pinus albicaulis. Next base: position 704,977,755 of record CM076579.1, read on the forward strand.
TGATGTTGATTGTGTTCTTCTTCTTCACCTTCCATCTACAAACAAAAAAATAAACTGTAATGAGTGTATATACATTGGTGAGAATAATGTAAATTGAGATATTAAATAATATACATCAATGTAAATTGAAAAGAAATGGCGTACCATAGCAACAATTGACTCATGAACTATACACATTCTTTCAAAACCATGTAGTATGCCATCTTTCAAGATTTCATCTGTTGGCACAGTTCCATAATTTGTTTCCTGCAAGTTTTATACCCCATAAAAAATCATATATTTAATATAAAAGATTTTTTATTCTATTAATTATAGACGAAGCTAAGTAAAACAAGATTGATAGATGCTTACAAATTCCACAATTAATTTCTGATATGCCAACATATACTCACAACCCATATTTAACTCAATGTCAATCAATTCGTCTGATGGTTCTTCTTTGTATTTTAGCACCTATTTGAAGACATTCAATGATGATTTTTGTAAAACAACTTAAAATATACAAAAATGAAATCCAGTTAAGTTGTTATAAGGAAGTAACAATTACTCACAAACTTTGATATCAACCCTTTTATTCCTTGTCGTCTTGCTTTATGTGTTGAATGGGTTCCATTTTCTTTTCTTTTCTGCAAGAAAATACTTGAAAATTAATATCTAATGCTAAATTGTTTATTTATTGTACCTAATGATAAAAATATTCAATGATTACATATTACATTTGAAGCACATTGTTGTTGAGATGGCTCCTCCTACGATGAAATTTTGTCCAGTTCTTTGACCATCTCCTTGTACACCTTTTTGGACATTCCTATTGGCATATTTTTGATATCAGCTCTTTCATCTTTTGAGATTTTCATAATATTCCTGAAAATGTAACACGACGATAAACTATTTAATTTTTATATTGATATATGAAAAGTAAATATAACAAAAGTGATATTTATAAATAATTCTAGAAAAACATCTAAAGGAATATTACTTTTTCATTCCTTCTTTTTTTGTTGTTGTATGTTTTTCTATTAAAAGTCTGACATGTCTCATTGACCAATTCTCTGGAAACTCTTCCTGTAGTTTAGATAAAATTTGATTCTTGGAATCATTGGATTGATTTTTGTATTGTAAGTGGAAATAAATTCTATACATTCGTTCCACTATATCCCTAAAACTTTTGTAAAAGTTTTCCCCCCTTTCGTTAACCTCCAACACCACTCCGGATGAGCTAAGGAGCAATTCATTTTCATTTGCATGTTCTATTTTTTTTTTTCTTAGAACACCATTCCTTTTCTGAGTTGTTGGTCCCTATAGAACATTAAACATATGTGAATTAATAGATTGTTTGAAACATGTTATCTAATAATTTTAAGTTTATTATTAATGAAAATTAAAAAAAGAAACTCATAATGGATCGATAGTATTTTTTCATTCACCCGATTCATCCTTTTGCAATTTTTCCATCAAGATTTTACGCTCTTCTAGTCCTAGATCAGAAATAACCTTATCGAGCTTTGTCATTTTGTGGCTCTGCATGATACAAAATAAACAATAAATATTAGTTAAACTTACATATAGTTCAAAAATAATATTTTTTGTAAATAATTTACAAAGAACTTGCCTTTTTTGCTTTTCTTGATGTGTTATCAATATTTTTGTTGCTTGATCTCTTGTCAGCCATTTATTTATTAATATGAAACCTGTACCATATCATTCATTAATATATTTTATAAATAAATTGTCAACTTTTCAGGTAAAAAAAATATATCAAGAAACTGGTGTGCTTTTCATAGTGTACGCACCAACGTTGGTGTGTGGTGGTCTTATAAACGCACCGCCCAAACAGTATAAAACACCATACGGTGCTCTATGTCAACAAGGAGCACCAATGCGTTACATGTTAACCACCACATCGATTAACACAAAAAAAATAATAAAAATCATCTAGTGTTAGTTTTTGTAGCATATGGTGTCGTGGAGGGGGCGGTGCGGCCTATTCTTATAAATGCCCTTTGCAAACAAGGGACCACTGTACGGTGCTCTCTATCACCTAGGATACCTAGTGCATTATATGTTACATGGTGCATCGATTAACACAAAATAAAAAGAAAATGTTCTTGCCAAACAGTACGTGAGCGGTGCGCTATAATGAAATAACGCACCAGTACCCTATTTTACGTATGGCGCACAAATTTAAAAAAATTGATTTTAATTTTTTTATCAAATAGTACACACGCGGTGCGCTGGGATAAGCCAGCGCACCCGTGCGCTAGGTTATGCAGGGCACACCAATTCAAAAAATTCTATTTTTTAAAATTCACACAAAGGCCAACATGGATTGGGATCCGACTATGCAAGTCGACCCGTGGGTTGGATGTCATAGGACTATATATATAGAAATACAAACCCTATAAATATAAAATGAAAAGCCCTAATTCCGAAATCACAGAAACAGGAAGAAGCAAGGGCATAAAAAGAAAGAATGAAGGGTTTAGGGTAAAAATGGATTTATTTTTATTTTTTCTAAAAATGAACAACAAAATGGAATTTTTTACTTACTGCGTAAAATGTAAAAAAAAACAATAAAATTTAGTCATGATATCATTTGAAATTCTATGCTATAGGGTTTGAATCACCAAAGGTTTGGAATTCGAATTGTCTGAATACTTATGTTCAAAAATATTTCACTTCTCCATAGTTCTCTCGTGCTCTCTTGCTCCAGGTATGTCTCCTGCAAATCTCTGCTTGAAATTTTTTGCAAAAATATTGAAATAATGAAAAGTGTTTAGTATTTAAAGAATTGTTTTATGAAATTAGATTTTCGAACATATTTTGCCGCCCATTTTTCAATATATCGTTTTTCTTTCACTTTAAAAAAATAAAGTTGTTTTTTTTTTTTAAATTTGCGGCTTTTCGTCACTGGTGCATCAATTAATAACACTGCACTAGTGCATCAGTTAATAACATGACATCGGTGTGCAGTAACTAAAACCACACTGGTGCGGTTATCTATACATAAGAACCGAGAACAATAAGTCCATTTTTAAGGCACCAAAATTACTTTTAGCTGTTTGCACTAAAATTTATTGTTGATTTTGCTCAAATGCAAGGAGAAAATATCATAATTATATCGAATGGAAAATCCTTCAAAATCCAGCTCGTTCCATAATATTTATCGAAGTCCATCGCAGATTTCTCCCTATCCATCTTGAGACGTAACATTTATTTCATATTTTATCTATATTTTCATTATCTAATTGAATTTATGTTTTTTATCCATTTCAATCAACTTAATAAAATTTATAATGTATACAAATTTGCAGGTTCATGCAGATTCAAAATCGAGTTCAAATGCACAAAATAATCAAACAAATCCAAAACGTTGGAAGCTTTTATTAGGAGACGTATACCGCAAGTCGCATATGGTAGATGAAAATGGACAACCGCTTCACCCTGCCAATTGTAACAATATTGCATCTTCTAGCCACAATCCCGGGACAATGATGGTAATAATAATTGTTTGGTATATTAATGTAATTATGAATTTCAATGTCAAACAAATTAATCATGCATTGTAAACGTTCTTACTAATTGATATCATAGATTTTGTACTAATCATGTTAAAATATATTTTTTGAAATTATTAGGGTTCTAGTGATGATGAGCGACCCACCTACCATCTTTCGTTGCACCCCACGACAATGTCAAATCGAGAGAAGGCCGAATTTAGAGAAAAAATCGGAGAGGAACAATACTAATAATGGTTGAATCAACTACCGATTCAATTCCCGCTATGTCCAGATTCACCAATAAGGAATGATTACAACAATGGTAGTTCTTCACAAGCTAGAAATGGAGACAATCAAACAGAAGTTGGTGTGGATGATTACTTAAGGGATATGAGTGCCATGGAGACAATGTTGTTAGATGCATTCCAAAACGATGATAAGCTAGGGGATGATGCTCATATCGCTGACACCATTTTCGAAAGCCTTAAATTTTCTTCCACCACGCCTCTCTTTGGACCTGGCGGTCAGTCAAAGTCTACCTAGTTGGGGACAACGATGTTATTGTAACTTGAAAGAAAAGTTTGGCTTGTCGAATGCATGTTTCTCGAAAAATTTGAGGTAAGTTACCATAAATTCCTCCCTTATCTAAATTTGAGAAATATAATCACACAATGAACATTAAAAATGGTCAATTTTATGAAATTTAATAATTTTATCGACATTAATTTACATTTAATATTTTCCATGATGATCACCAACTACAGGTTATTCAAATATAAGGTTCTTCCGAGTGATAATGTCTTGCTTGGTAGCTGTGAAGAGGCAAATAAATTGTTGAAAATGTTGGGTGTTGAGTACATATCATATCATGCATGTCCAAATTATTGTATTATATATAGAGGAGAATATGTAGACAAAGAGATATGTCCGAAATGTGGGCATGACAGGTATGATAAATAAAAAAATAAGGGTAAATCACTTGGTCCTCCTTTTAAGATATTGAGGCACATGCCTATAATCCCAAGGATTTAAAGGCTCTTTCATTGCAAAGAATTAGCTATGTTGCAGGGATGGCATGCCCCACACAGAATTGAGTTGGGAGTTATGTGAATCCCAACTGATTCAATAGCCATGAAGCATATAGAGGATACATGGCCCGAAAAATTCAAGGATGAAGTATGAAGTCTACAACTCAACATAGCCATGGATGGCGTCAACCCCTATTCCCTCCAAAACACTCACTATTATGTTTGGCCTGTAATAGTGATCAATAACAATATCCCCCCATGGTTGTCCGTGAACAATGAACATCTTATGTTGGCTCTCATAGTTCTTGGTAGAAGAAAAGTGAAGAATATGGATGTCTACCTACGACCACTGGTAGATGAATTGAAGGAATTATGGGATGGGATAAATGTATATGATGTATCAAGACCCATCGTAACAGAGATGAGTTTTACATTGTATGGCATATGTGCTTACACGACACTTGATTATCCAGGATTAGGAGTTTGCTCAAGTAAATTAATTGTTTATTGATTTGTTTATATACGTAACAATATTCTTTCACATATTATTTATTTAATTAGTTGTAATTGTTCTGATATTCATGATATTCTTTAACGTGCCATGCATATAAATTGTATACAATAATCTTGTAGGCCTTGTAACAAAAGGGTATTTTGGATGTAAATGTTGTCGACCTTCTCTGAAAGCTAGATGGTCCAAGGACCTATGAAAGCTAGTGTATGATTGCTCCAGGGTATTCCTCCCAAAAGAACACCCTTACAGAATAGCAGCATCTGCTTTCAGTGGTAGACGAGAGAGAACCCAAAGGCCTCCATTAACAACATGAGCTGAATGGCTTAGAGCATATGAGAGAGAGAAGGAGAAGGAGTTCATAGAAATGTTCGATTCAAATTGGGAGCTTATGTTCGATGATCCAGAATTCTTCGATACCTATGTTGAGAAATTTCCCATTAGGATGAAAAGGAAATCTATCTTTTATAACCTCCCATATTGGGAGCATCTTAATATTACTCACTTATTAGATCCCATGCATATATTTAAAAATGTTTCATCTTCTTTATGGAGGAACATATCATCGAAACAAAGTGACACATTGACTGTTAGGAAAGATATTATTACTTTAAAAACTAAAAAGAAACCTTAGCCAAGACGATTAGAAAGTACAGGATCAGAGGCAGGTATTGGCCCGTATAATTCATGGTATTTCAAAGAAGGTGATGTCCCATGGATTTTAAAAAAAGATGATCTTTCTTTGGAAAAGGAATTTATAATGGGTGTGAGGGTGCCATCTTCATACGGGTCCTCACTACGGCGCTGCTTCACCGTGGATGACCATTTGTTGGGGTTGAAATCACATGACCATTTGAATCTTCTAAGAGTATTTATAATTTCAAAAGCATGATTTTATTATTTTTTATCTTAATAAATTTTATCCCATGCAAGGATCATAAAACATAACTAATTTTGTATATTATTGCACATGTTTATAACTTTGCAGTGTCATTATCCATTGTTCATGCGTGGGTGTGTGAAACATGAATTCCCTCAAGACCTAGGACGTGCCATATCTAAATTATCTACATTTGTACGTTGGATCGCGTCAAAGGAGATTCATGTGGCTAGCATTCCACGGTGGCTGTTGGGGTCTAATTGATGAGGTCAATCAGAGTTCAATTAATTTCAACCCGGGAAGGTAAACTTATAAGTGCCACCTATAGGTCTAGAAAGATTCCTAACTTGTCCGAGATCTTATGGTTCTCTTACAAGAACACATTCATCAAGATCTCTTCCAATAACTAAACAAACTTAGATCTAATAATTGCCAGAGATCATCCTATGGTTCTTTTTACATGAACACATTATTTTTAGGATCTCCTCCAATATTAGAACATCTAACAAAAACTTAAAAGCTGAAATGAAATAAAAACATAAATTAAATTATACCTAAAATAAGCATGAAAGTGAGGCCATGGGGGCCCTCCATACCTCCACAAGCGCACCTTTTCAAAGGAGACTCAAATGTAGAAGCAACAAAATCAAAGTATGATTCTTTATTTCAAAATCTCCATCATGATGTACAAACCAACTCTAAGATTTTAAATGGAGGATATTGTACTCCTATTTATACAATGGGATGAGATAACAAACTCATAATGATGATCCACTAATCTCTCTTTAGTTCCATACATCTCTCAACCATCTAGACACATAACCCCTTTTTGTCCTTGATCTTCTCCATGAGATCATGATCTTTTCCATAAGGCTTATCTTATCAAATTCGAAATTGATCATTCAAGGCCACATAAAGGTGTCTTGAAAGCTTCCTTGGGACCTACAAATGTCACAAAAACAATCCACTGTCCATATATGAAGTAAAATATATTATTTTCTAATATTTAATCATGAATTTCTCTTAAAATAGCTTGAAAATAAATAATATTTGGAAGATATAAATGAGATCCATTAATGATGAACAATAGGGAAAATGAAATGACATGGTAGTGAATAATGAGTGATATAATGGAAGCATAGGTGAAAAATGTATGCTAATGAGTGATATTTGTATGACATTTTGAAGCCCAACATACCCCCCAACTGAAGCTCTTGCATGTCCGCATGCAAGCTACTACAATGACTTATTTGATTTGATTCTTAGATGAGATTCCTTTGATTGAATTACAAGATGTTTGGTTCTTGTGTAACAACCATCTTTCAATCATGGACTTCCTTTTAACTTTGCACATCTTTTGATAACTTTTATTTTTGCAAAGCATTTTCATATTTTAATGATTGGTTCTTGTGTTACAATTATTATTTACTTTGTTGAGATCTCTTTTTAATTATTGGTTCTTGTGTTACAATCATTATTTAATTTGTTGAGATCAATCATTTTTAAGAAGTCATTTAATATGCTCATCATTTTGTAGTAGTTTTTATTGTGGGAAGACTATGTGGGTTAAGATGTAATATGAATGAGAGAAAGAAATGAAGTGTGCAATTCCCCCCCAACTAATGGATTTTGGCAATTTTTAATGAGAAAGGGAATAGTGAAATAGTGGAATATTTTCCAAATATCATCATTTTAACATCTAAAAAGAATTTCAAGATTAAAGGTTAGAAAACATCATACCTTACTTACTGTTACACAGTAATTTGTCACTGTCCCTGCAATCCCCATCTCGCCCATTGGAGGGTCGTTTCTGTGACCAATAAGCAGTGTCATGCCTTGAAAATACCATCATTTCATCCCTTTCCATGAGGACAACATTTCTTCTGTTGATCATTTCCTGAGCAGACCCCTAAAAACACCTGTTTTTGCCTTGGCGCTGGTGGCCTGTTATGTACTCGCGCCAATGAGGAAAATTAACACTGAGCCCGTGCCAATTGGCGCTCTGTCCTAGTTAAGCACCCGCGCCAATCTGCTTTTGGAAAGTTTTTTAAAAAAAGAGGCGAAGTTTCGATTACAACAACTTCGTGGATGAGTCATCAGGAGTGGTTTCGACTGAATAACCACGGCCTTCCTCCTTTGGCCTCTTGTTTCCACCTTATGGGGAACCTCCCAAGGGATAAGGCCTCCCTTCCACTATTATAGGGATCCCAACCTCCTCCTCTCCTCTATAAATATAGCCTTCATCCATTGATGAGAGGGCTGAATGGCTGAATGGCTGAATAGCTAATTCCCAAGAGCCTTATGTTGCAAGAGCCTCGATTATTCCCCTAAGGCCAAATTCAAGCAAGGAGACTATTATCAAGATTCGAAGAGAGAGGTTTGTCCCATCCTTGACAGGCTTTTCAAGACGTGTTCTGTTGGCGACCCTCCGAAGGAGAATTCAGCATCAGAACTTGGTTGTAATTTTCCTTTGATTGGTTAATAATAAGCGACTATTGGTTATGGTTCCACTCTTGTTGTTGTTTATGATGATGAGTTATGTCCTTTCTGAATGACATATAGTTGCATCTACTGGATTTTATGCTTGTGTTCCTTTTGTTTCTCTCTTGTGCAGGTGTCCTATCATGGAGATTGTGGGGATCGTGATCTGCCTGAGCTAAGGAACGTGAGCGCTACCTCTTCTACAAGCAATAACGTTGGATTCCAGGTAAGCCTTCATCGCTAGTTGGTTTATTTGCAATTAGGAACCTGCACTATAGCGTGAACGATTGTTGCTAGACCCATTCTGGGCTAGTAGGGATCGCCTCTGTCTACAGAGGGGATTTACCTCCACAACAAATTGGTGACCATACTGGGGATCGTTAGCTTGTTGTTGTTCGTTTTATAAGCTATAGACGGAGCCTGAAGTTGGCCAGATAGCCTTCGAAATGCTTTTGCTCTGTAATTGCGAAGTAGATCAAAGCTGCTTCAGTCAATCTCCGGTTTAGTTTGTAAACTGAACACTTGGAGCATTGTCTTGTATTTTCGGTCGATTCTCAATCCTCCTTGCTTGATCAACTCTTTTGGGTTGGTTCTTTCTATGAATTTGGGTTTTTGATAGCTTGGTCATCACTGGTCTGCTTGTTGGATTGCTCTTTTTTATTTTTGACTGGGAAACTCGACTGGCGCACTTTTTAGCTTGACAGTCGCGCCCATTGGTGCAGGTTTCTTGTGTATCACCCGCGCCAATTTGTCTCTGGTGCTAGTTTCAGCCTCACAGTCGCGCCAATCCTGTGAGGTACTAGGGTTTTCCCTGTTTTGACCTTCCTGAGCTTGATCAGTGTGTTTGGTTTTGTTTTTTCAACTGCTTGAGTGTTCTGGAGCCTTGTTTGACTGGCTGTGACCTTCGTCCTTTGGTTGTTTGCCGTTTTCCATCAATTTCACATTCTAGCCCTAGGGCATCTAGGTGCTCTTGTGTGTCGAGCCTCCCTTGGGAGTTTCTGGTTTTTATCGGTTTAGTCGACCTTGTGATTGCTTCTTTACATTCGTTTGGCAGTTTTTTATCATTTTATTGCGTTATTTGAGTGATTGGCTTCTTCTTCATTCGAATTTCGCTTTATCTCGCTTTGAGCCTAGATTACATGGTTCATTTGAGTCTTGGAGATTCTGCTTGAAGTGGTGAGTCTGGTCTTGGTTGGGAGAAATTCTTTGTTTTTTCATTTTCAGGCGTTGGCGCTTGTTGTCAGTTAGCAAGTCGCACCAGTTGGCGCTAGTTGTCAATGACAAAGTCAGGCCAATTCCAGGGTGTGTGAAAATTGAGACTTTTTCCCTGAATCCTTCACCAGTGTGTCTTTCCCTTCCAGCCTTTCCTCTATATGAGCATAGATTACATTTCTCATTGTTTGGAATGTCTTCTCTCCATGATTGCTTGATGTAAAAGGGAATGAATGCCTTGTTTTGATCTCTTGCTTTGGAAGTCCTCTTTGTGTTTGACCTCATATGTCTAGTCGCCTTTTGAGGGATTTCGTGAAAAAGTGTTTGAAACAACGATTGCATTCTTAGTGTTTGTTTACATCTCTTTTGCATTCATCCTTCATTAAGAAGATTTGCGTTTATTTAGTTTTCATCTCAAAGTGTTCTTTTTGTTAAAATGCATTAGATCACATTGCATTGAAGAGTATTTTGAGATTTATCATTGAACTTAGATCACATTGTTTAATGTTTGAAAGCTAAAAATCGCTTTGAGTGCATTCTCTTTCATTAAAAGCATGCATTAAGTAGATTCTCATTTCATCGAAAAATGCATTGAGTGCATTCTTATCATTTGAAAAGAAAAAGGAAATTGTGCATAGATTACAATTGCATAGTTTTCGAAAAAGAGGATTTTTCATAGATTAAATTGCATTATTCGCATCGTTGAATGTTTGAAATTACTTTCGGATAGTGAAAGTCATATAGTTTGGAAAAAGTTTCGTTTTCAGTTTTGTTGTTTGTTGCATCATTGTTTGAATCTCTTCCCTTAACTAGATAGCATTCATCGAATTGAAAATTTTTCTTTTCTCATATAGCTGCATATAGGAGATTGTCAGATGACATACGGTAGGGCCTTGAAACCGAAACATAATTGAAGATCAACCATAAAATTTACTCAATTTACCTAAGGAAGCATTGAAACATTAATGAAACATTTAGAGGTCTAGGTTAGAGACGTGTTCCGGCGTCGTTAAACCTAGTAGCTGTCGTTCGCCTCTTGGCTTTAGACAACACTAGTACGGACTTGTGCTCCCCGTACCGTCGCGTATATAAAGGGAGACCCCACTAGGTTTCTATCCTTTATCCACAGGAAGCCGAGTCTGCCGCCCTATACCCGTGATACACCGAACACAGCATTCGGGGAGATTGCCTACACGTACGTTAAGTCCTTGGTTGATTTCTCTTTCATTTTGAAACCAAGGTGTATATTGCAGTTCACGGTTATTTGGTACACCCTTTGCCTAGCATTCCTGAGCAGTCATTTTGATCTTTTCTGACTCATTAAATTTGAAAGGATCATCAATTGCTTGTCCTTTCACGCTTGTTTCCAATCTGAAAGTGATAGAGTCACCTTTTGCCTATTTCTCGACTCTTAAAAGATGAAACAACAGAGTTTTGTTTCAATGTCATAAAAATTAACTGCCCACGAAATATTCCTGGTTAAAGTTAGTTTCCTTAGGGTGTTGTTCTGAAGATTGTTTCTGATGGCAACTTTTCCGGAGTTTTCCAACCAAGGAATTCTCCCCGATGGGAATCCTGGTCATTTTCCTCCTTTTGGGAATGTTGGTGCTCCTTATATGGCAACGTTGTCCCTTCCTGGGTTAACTGTTGGGTTGCCTGTTTGGTTGTTCTCAACCTCTGTGGTCCCAAATGTCTCGGCTATTGTTCAACCGTCTCCTCCACCTGAACAACATCATTTTGATTCTAAGGTGGACCTCTCCCCTTCTTCACCTATTTCTGCATCCTCCTCTTCTACTTCGCCTGGTGAAAGTCTAGATTCGAGTAACCAGGTGGCTAGGAAGAAGAAGAAGAAGAAAAAGAAGAAGAAGTCTGATAAAGGAGAGGCTAGCTCTGCGACTATTGCGCCTAAGAAATCTTCCATTGATAAACCTTCCAACCCTTCGTGGGAAGTCAATTTCCCTTGCATGTTGTGCACGGGAAACCATCTTCTTCGAGACTGCCCTGGCATTCCCAAGGTGCTTGAAGTATGGTCCAATGGTCATCCACCGTTGCCTTTAGCTTCCGAGAGTCAGGTTGGGGGCACGTCTTCGGCTGCTGCTGGTAAGGCTCCTAAGAAGCAGGGTAAGCTCACTAATCCCTGTGAGTTGTGTGAAGGGCACCATGCCATTCACCTTTGTTTGTATATGGATGAAGCCAAAAGAGTCTTGGAAAACGCAACCGTTTCTACACCGCACCTTTCGGTTGGTTACCAGAAGCTGTCTTTCAGTCCTCCACTAGTTGATCCTACAGTTGGTCAAGAGTCATCCTTGGTCAATCCCGCTCCCCCAGAAATTCCAATTTAGGAATCCATCCCCGACCAACCATTGGTCGTGGGATCGGTTGAGCTGGCCCCTTCTACGGTGCACTAGGTCTTTTCCGTCGAGAGTGGATCTCACATCCCTTAGGTTCTTCTTGTTTCTTCAGATTTTTTGGACTTGGATAAATATTCTCTTGACCCTATACCTCAAGAAGCTGCTCCTCCACCTCCCATGATGGAGGTCCCGGAGGATACCCCTCCCACCTTCGAGATGGAGGTCATGGAGGATGCTCCTTCTTCTCCCGTAACACCAGGGGAAGACCATCTCAGTTCGATGGTAGCCCCTCGAAGTAGTTTAGTCGCTTCCTTTGATTGAAATCGATTTGCAGGATACCGCCTTCCGTCTTATGTGCCTTTCAAGATCACAGTACAGGCTTTTCGTCTAGTCGTACCCAGCACCATTATAGAAGAAGGTGCGTCTGTTAGTATTCTATCCTCAACTACTTGGCAAGCGTTCGTTTCACCACCGCTTGTGCCTGTTATGCAGAATCTGTTGGCATTTAACAGAAGAACTAGTCAACCGTTAGGGATCCTTCCAAGGTTACCTGTTACTTTGGGAGGTAAAACCATCCATATGGACGTGATGGTTGTTCCAGGCCCCTTGGATTTCAATCTGCTCTTGGGGCACGATTTCACCTATGCCATAGGAGCGCTTGTCTCCTCCCTTTTTCGTGTGGTTTGTTTTCCACATGAAGGATGGATCGTGACCATTGATCAACTTTCGTTCTTTGGTCCTGATGTGGCTACTGGCCCGCCATCATCCCTTCCTCGTTTTTATCCACCCGTTGTATCTGCCCCACCGCAGGTCAACTATGTGGCTACCTACCCCGTGCCTGTACTCAGTGATGATGCCATCATGCATAGTGTGTTGGGGGCATTGGGTCCAGACTTCCAAGATGTTTTTCTTCCATCAGGAGTGGAAATCTTGGAAGAGATGACTTCTTGTTCATTATGATGAGGTTGTTGGAGCATAGTTCCTTGTCTTGTGTTAAGCTCCTTAAACCATGAAACAAGGTGTTCTGAGGATAGTTCTTTTAATGTGTCAACCTCGTTAAAATAATGAAACACGTTCCTGTTCAATTCGAGTCTTTGATAAGTTCTCGTAAAATCCCGGTCGAGTCTTTTTCTTGATCTCGTAATTTGAACATTCACTCCATCTTCCTTTCATATGGATTGAAGCTTGGGGGGCATGTACCTTGAATTGAGTCACCATGTTGGGGGCATGATTATTTTTTCAAGCATAGTTTGTTTCCGTTTCAAGCTTGTGTAAAAATGAAATCGGTTTCAAGCATAGTTTACCTTTGTTTCAAGATTCCCTGCAATCCCCATCTCGCCCATTGGAGGGTCGTTTCTGTGACCAATAAGTAGTGTCATGCCTTGCAAATACCATCATTGCATCCCTTTCCATGAGGAAAACATTTCTTCACATTCATTTCTGAAAGGCATCTCCCTAAAACACATGTTTTTGCTCTCTGCGTTGGTAGCCCGTTATGTACTCGCGCCAATGAGGAAAATTAACACCGAGTCCCGCGCTTAATTAAAGCTCTGTCTCGCTACACCCGCACACCTTTCTTTTTGGAATTTTTTTTAAAAAAGAGGCGAAGTTTCGATTACAACAACTTCATGGATGAGTCATCAGGAGTGGTTTCGCCTGAATAACCACGGCCTTCCTCCTTTGGCCTCTTGTTTCCACCTTATGGGGAACCTCCCAAGGGATAAGGCCTCCCTTCCACTATTGTAGGGATCCAAACCTCCTCCTCTCCTCTATAAATATAGCCTTCATCCATTGATGAGAGGGCTGAATGGCTGAATGGATGAATAGATAATTCCCAAGAGCCTTATGCTGCAAGAGCCTCGATTATTCCCCTAAGGCAAAATTCAAGCAAGGAGATTATTGTCAAGATCCAAAGAGAGAGGTTTGTCCCATCCTTGACAGGATTTTCGAGACGTGTTTTGCTGGCGACCCTCCAAAGGAAAATTCAGCGTTAGAACTTGGTTGTAATTTTCCTTTGATTGGTTAATAATAAGCGACTATTGGTTATGGTTCCACTCTTGTTGTTTTTTATGATGATGAGTTATGTCCTTTCTGACTAACATATAGTTGCATCTACTGGATTTTACGCTTGCGTTTGTTTTGTTTCTCTCTTGTGCAGGTGTCCTATCATGGAGATTGTGGGGATCGTGATCTGCCTGAGCTAGGGAACGGGAGCGCTACCTCTTCTACAAGCAACAACGTTGGATTCCAGGTAAGCCTTCATCGCTAGTTGGTTTATTTACAATTAGGAACCTGCACTATAGCATGAACGATTGTTGCTAGACCCGGTCTGGGCTCGTAGGGATCGCCTCTTTCCGTAGAGGGGATTTACCTCCACAACACTTACCTAAAGAAGTGGATGAATCATGCATGTTCAGCTACTGCAATTATGATCTGAAGCTTCTTCTACAAGTTGTGGATGAAAGATGGATCTGTATTGTCGTATCTACTGCTAGATCTTCTGCTGGATAGTCTGATGAATCTGATGAGTCTGCTGAATATGGCTGAAAATGTATAAGGCTTGGAAGGTATAAAAAATTTAGAATTTACACTTTCCCCCCAGCATTATTTATTGTCTTGTCCTTAAGTCATTTACATAAAAAAAACTGAAAAACAATGAAAGGAAATCAGCTTCAATTGTTACAAAATATGGGTCTTCAAGTCTTCAACGCTTGATGGCACAAATCTTACTATGTGAATAAATGTTCTGGTGTCGAACATAGCAAGAAATTGTTAAATTAGTGGCCATTAATAAATGCCACTAGCCAACACGAGAACTCCCACCATTGATTCCAATGGGAGTCAAGATTCCTAACACATCTTTGTAGGTATGAATAAATTTGTTGTGGTCGAGTCACCCACAAGATCCAATGAACAAGGAATATTAATGTACTTCCATTGTTCATTGGCAAGAGTACTTGCCATTAAGGCATGCAAGTCTCTAGGTGTTTTTTTTAAAGATTATTAGACTCTAGGAATTTGACTCAATGATATGTAGAAGCAGGGTTTTATTGGTGGAAAATGAAAAATAGTAGGAAAAAGGAAATGGAAATGGAAAATGGCAAGAAGTTTGTAAGTAAAATTCTTTGCTTTTATTGGTGGGTTAGGAATGGATGAAAGGAAATGCATGGTGAATGAATAAGAACTCTTGTTGTGAAAAATGGATATGGAAATGGCATGCTTTATGGATTTACAATTGGTGGAATTCAAAATCTTTTTCAAAAAGGGAGGTGCAAGGTAGTGGTTGTGGACATGGATTTGTCTTTAGAATTTTTCATGAATTTAGTGTTTGGAAGACCAATTGTCGTCACAATGTAATCTCCTTAATGATCACTTGATTATCCTGTAACCTGTAAAAAAAAACTTGGCATAAAGAAAACATAAGTGTGTTCAAGAAGAAATGGCCATTTCCTTCATGAGTCTTACGCAAAAATTTCATACCAAATAAAACAGATTTAAGAAAAATCAAAGTGTTGAAATTAACTCAATTCATGATATTAGTATCAATCAATTCTTAAAAATAATGATGAAAAGTAATACTCCCTGTTTGTGTCAGATAAATCATGAAATGTGCTCGGCAAAAATATTGGCATTAGAAAGATTTGTTGTGTTTTGCATATTAGTATGTCACATAAAAGCATTCAACAGAAAGATGTTATGATTTTAATGCCAACTTGAAGCTATCGAAACAAGATAATCATCATCTATAGAATCCTCAAAATTTTTGATAAATCGATCCTCAAAATTTGTTTCCAAGTGTTCCATTATTTATTTTCAAACCCGCATGAATTTTGTGGAAAGTGTTTTTTTTTTAATTTAATTTTTTAATTTTTTAATTTTTTTTTTAAATTTTGCACTTGTACCAACTCTTGCAGTTTCAACCAGTTCCTGTAATTCTCATGATTCTCTCAATTTTCATACCACCAAAGTTTTTTTTTATAAAATGCCAATATCCTTCACATGCCAATATTCACCCCTTAAATCCTTCAGAGCAACAACTGTCACAAAACACATAAAATTTTTATTTTTATTTTTATTATATATATATAAACATAACATAAAAATAACAATCATATCTAATATAAAACAATATATTTAATACAATCATATATTAATATATATCCTAACAACATAACAAACATTAAATAACAAACATATATAACAAATTACAATTAAAAATATAACAAATAATAACAAATTACAATTATATTAATATATTAATATAATTATAACAACATAACAAACATTAACACATTATAACTAAAAATATATAACTAAATCAAAACAAATTAAAACTAAATATATATAAAAAATAAAAATAAATACAATATATAACAAAAATAAATACAAAACAAATTAAAACTAAAAACGCAAAACAAACCAAAACAAATGCAAAACAGAATGCACAATAAAACGCAAAATATGTGAAATAGCGGGATTTGGTGGTGTTGTACGAGGCATTGTGATCGAGCCATGAGATGGATTCACAACAGACAAATCATGGTGTGGCTGTAGATATCATTAGGAGTCGACCTCAGCGTGCCTAGAGTGGTGTTTTCATTAAGCGATGTGAGCAGTGTACTACGTATTTTCATTGGTAGAAGTATTTGCATGAAGAGGAGCTCATTATTTGTGTGCTGCTTGGTGAACTAAAGACAACAGGTGCAAATGTTGCATGGAGCATTGCGTCTTCACCTCCTGAAAGAGAGGATCAGGTGCCATCCGCATCAACGCCCGTAGACTGCGCCTGCAAGTCTACTCCCACACACAACGGTTGTGCATCAATAGTTTGACAAGCATCTGCAATTTAGACACAGTGGTCAATATGATGAAAGTGGTGGTGTTGGCACAGGTGGTTCGACGGTGGCTTCATGCGTACATTTTCTACAGAACCGGGCATGCCAAATCCCGCATTCAATCCACGGTTAAAACAATCCCTCGTGGCAGGGAACCGGCGTTTCTGTATTTTCTCTCAACTCTAATTTTCTGATATTGTAGCATCGATAGTAGCAGGAGCCGAGGTTGGATCCCAACTCCCACGATACCCAACCATTGCATCTGTTCTTGTAACATGTTAAGTGTCTCCTCCACCCTAACTTCACCGAAACAATGATTTCTCGATGTGCTTCTTGATATACCGACCAAGAAACTTGCTCTCGTCAAGAAACTCTTTCAATGCTTTGCATGTCCTCCGGATCTGGGGATATTTCTGCACAGGCACTCTTAGAAATATGTTCACAAAGTTGATTAAAATACAAGGATATGAAGACAATGGACTGCTAATCACAGACTCTGATGCCTTCTGGATGTTCGAAAAGCGGAGGAGCAGTTGTGTGGTCTTGTTGCAAATTCACCTATAAGCATTAAAGGCATTAAGGCATCCCATAGGGTTATTAAAACAAAGTGCATACTTATGGGCATGAAACCATCCAAAATATTAGAGACATTAACAACCATGGATTGAACTAAGCCCTTGGGTTGCAACTCTTAATGTTTAGAGTAATCATCCAACCAAACAGTGCAAATCATGGATAGGGTGATTAGAGAAATTGGGATTCAAGTTAGCTTTTCGTGTGAGAGTGCGTAGAAAAGTCAAACCAGTCACCATTTCAAAAACATAGCCCTTCGAAATATTTTCGTTGACTTAAGAACACTCGAACGAAATGAGCCAAAAATAAAGTGCATGCGGCCATGTTTGAACCTCTTTGCAATATTTAAAAGGACAACAGAGACAAGGTTACGATATTTTATCATGATGAGAGACGGTATTCAAACCCTCGTGTTATGAAACACTTTATCATTTTTTATTTTATTATTTATTTTATTTATTTTATTTTTAATTTTCTAGGGGTAATGGTTATCTCGATACAAGAAAAAATTATGGCACAGGAACAATAGAGTTAAATCGAGAAGCCAGAATTACAGAATGTGATAAAAAATTTCAAAATCAAACAATCATATGTGCATTAATAATGCCATTGATTTATTTCAATATGCTGCGAATTTAGTTTGAACAAGAAAATTTTTAAATTGTTGTAGCAGATCGATATTAGAAGATTGCAAATTTCTTATAATCGACAGAATGTGCAGATCAATTTTCCAGTGAGAGTATTTTTATTTGAAATAAATCGATAGATTTTCTGATCTTCCTGATTGCACGAAGTGCAGGAAGAGAGCATACTAATCTCTTTATTTTTTTTATTTATGCAGGTTAGCGTGGATGGATAATAAACACAATCAAGATCTGCGGCCAAACCTCACATTGTCTACACTCTTTCTATAATGTCGCGGGGGCATTTAGACTCTCAGAAGACAAGGCCTTCTGATAATCAAGCTCCTGGCTTACCCGTGATACATAAACAAGATATAGAAATGTGATGATGAAGCAGCTCTTACTGTGTCATTTTTAATTATTCATAATGATTTTTTTATTATTATTAAAAAAAGAAAAAAAAAATCTACGTGGAAATTCTATGAGATCTCGTTTTATTTATTTTTTAAATCTATTCTATCTTAACTTGAAATATTTTTTATTTTCTAAGTAAAATAATGCTTCCAGTGAAGCCATCTACGGATGAAAAAATTGAACATGCTCATATCAAGATTTAAAATTTTTATGTTATGTTTTACAAGTATTTGAATAACCTATCTTAGAGTTGGCTCAAGGTTATTGTCCTTGCTCTCCAAGAAGTACTTGTTCAACATTGTCAAATTCCTCATCCGTAGATGGATTAGTGAGAAATGGGGGGTTTAAAATAAAAACTGAATTTAAATTAACTATGTGCAAAAATACAAAAAAAATGCTCCAAACTTTGAACTAAGTTTATGAACCCGCTGTCACCAAGTTCCACAAATTAGTCCATAAAAACAAATGCATAAAATAATTACTAAATCCTTCTAGTTGCACTTCCCCGGCAACATCGCCAAACTGTTGGGGTCTAATTGATGATGTCAATCAGAGTTCAATTAATGTCAACCCAGGAAGGTAAACTTAGAAGTGCCACCTATAGGTCTAGAAAGATTCCTAATTTGTCTGAGATCTTATGGTTCTCTTACAAGAACACATTCGTCAAGATCTCTTCCAACAACTAAACAAACCTAGATCCAATAATTGTCTGAGATCATCCTATGGTTCTTTTTACATGAACACATTATTTTTACATGAACACATGAATTTTAGGATCTCATCCAATATTAGAACATCTAACAAAAACTTAAAAGATGAAATGAAATAAAAACATAAATTAAATTATACCTAAAATAAGCATGCAAGTGAGGCCATGGGGACCCTCCATAACTCCACAAGCACACCTCTTCAAAGGAGACTCAAATGTAGAAGAAACAAAATCAAAGTATGATTCTTTATTTCAAAATCTCCATCATGATGTACAAACCAACTCTAAGATTTTAAATGGAGGAGATTGTACTACTATTTATACAATGGGACGAGATAACAAACTCATAATGATGATCCACTAATCTCTCTTTAGTTCCATACTTCTCTCAACCATCTAGACACATAACCCCCTTTTTTCCTTGATCTTCTCCATGAGATCATAATCTTTTCCATAAGGCTTATCTTATCAAATTCGAAATTGATCATTCAAGGCCACATAAAGGTGTCTTGGAAGCTTCCTTGGAACCTACACATGTCATAAAAACAATCCACTTTCCATATATGAAGTAAAATATATTATTTTCTAATATTTAATCAAGAATTTCTCTTAAAAATGCTTGAAAATAAATAATATTTGGAAGATATAAATGAGACCCATTAATGATGAATAGTGAGTAGTGAATAATGAGTGATATAATGGAAGCACAGGTGAAAAATGTATGTTAATGAGTGATATTTGTATGACATTTTGAAGCCCAACAGTGGCCTCAAGAGATAGTTGAGATTGTTTGTATGTGTTGAGAAGGAACTGCCGACGAGTTTCAAAGACTTGCAGGTTCATCTTCTAATCCACCTAGTAGATTAGGTTGAATTAGTTGGGGTGGTTTCTTGTCATTGGATGTTATTCTTAGAGAGGTACATGAATAAATTGAAAGGTTTTGTTCGACAAAGGCAAAACCCGAGGGGTCTATGGGAGAGGGGTACATATCGTATTAGTATTTCTATTATGCCAATGAGTACATCAAGCAGATCGACAACAAACCAGGTGCGGTGATTTGAGACGATGAAAGGGATAAAGACAAAAGAGAAGGGGAGTTGCTCCAAACGAATGGAAAAAAGCGCTTCATAAAGAGTAAGCGACTTATAATTTTTCAAATTTACACAAAGTAAATATTCATGCTGAACTTTGATATAATGTATATTTTTATCTCTATGTACTATATAATGTCGGTTTGATTTCATCAACGAATGTAGCAATTGAAGCAATCAAAAATTCGGTCTTTACAATTCCGAAGCGACACAAACATGGGTTGCATTCTACGAACAAAATAAGATGAAATGGGATAGTGGCAGGAAAGAATTCAGATGGTTGAATGGTAGAAGTGTGCCTTATCCCGATCATTTAAAAGAAAATATGCCAAAAATATGCCCCAACATTTGGGTTGCTGACCAAGTCAGAGAGAAATACGGTGCAATTGGTCGTTACTCGCATGCTAAAGAGCATGCGCTAAAAGTAGGGATTAGATGCAACAACTCGGTAATAATCTATTTAATTTATATGTACCTTTGAAACTTAATAATGCACCTTTCAAATGTAATTACATCTATATTTCATATTTTAACTGTTGGGTTATTATAAGACACATGACACTATGATTTTTTAACTTTTTTATAGGTGCATTTGTTCCCATCTATGTGGGCATATGGACACCAATTTTGCACATCAAATTCCAATGATGGACACATCAGATAAGACTGTGGAGTGGAAGTCGAGTTTGATCAATATAGTCAATCTAGCCACCGCAATCAAAACCTAGTACGAGGGACGTTAGGTTATGTCGAAAATATACAAGAGATCATTGAAGTGGATTTCTCTTCTTTCCAATGTGTTATTTTTAGGTGCAAGTGGTGGGACACCTTTGATTGGAATAATGTAAAGGAAGATCGTGATAGTAGGCTGATATGTATCAACTCTAGAAATATGTGGGATGAAGCTAAGGAGCCCTATGTTTTCCCCAAACACTGCAACCGGGTGTTTTTTTACCCATATGTGTTGGATAGGGATTGGTGTTTCATATTGAGACATGACCCTAGATCAAAACATATTTTTGAGAACAATAGTGTTATCATGCCATGCGATCTGGAAGATAATGAGGGTGATCATGAAAACTGAGAGTGATATGGTACATGTGTTATTGCATCAATATTTATACTTTTTAAGATGGGTTTTTATAAAGAGGAGGACTTAACTACCTTATAACTTATAAGCTGACTCTTTTTTTCGAAACATTTTAATATGTATTTTGAATTAATTGGTAATTTTCATTGTGCTAATGTTAAAATCAATATTTCACTTGATAATTTTCAATTATGTTGATCTAAAAAACAATGGCATAGTGTATAAAGTTCTTTTTTTTTGTATGTAAGTTCATAATAAAATAATGATAATTCTAAAGTACATGAATTTATTTGCATTATTTTCTAAGCTTTATTATGTTACAGAAATTCATATTATTCTAGATATATTATTTTACAATTATTTAAAATTTTTAATAAAATCATTTCACAATAATACAATTAAAATTTTACATACAATTACAATTAAAATTAAAATTACAATTACAATTACAATTTTACAATTTCACATACAATTACAATTAAAAATTCCCCCGATTGGGGTGTACCATGCTAGAGAGGGAGCCAGCTACACATATTGGAGGTTGTGTCCTGCCGCATGGGGAGGAAGGACACCACGTGGCCGTCGCATGTAGGAGGCGGGTCGGTGGAAGGGTTGAAAGGACATCCATCACTTCACGAAATAAATGAGGTTTAGTTCGAGCGATCTCTAGCTGGGTAAGCCAGCAAGGCTGGTAGTGGCTCTTGGGGAAAAGCGTCAGTAGAAGAGTCATATGAATGAAAAGGTAATGTTTTTCGTTATGTGGATTTTCTGTGAAGTTTGTTACGTGGTCAGTGGAGAGCAGAGGCGAACACACAGGGTGACGGTCCGAGAGGTTAATTGGTATGTATTATAATATTTCTCCTCTGTGCACTTGTCAAGAGTTTATGATTATCATCGAATGCGGAAAGTTGTCATGGTATTTTTAGATTACTTGTTTACTTGGGGGTTTGTTCTGTCCTGGTCTGGGCAAATGCTGAAAGTTGTAGAAGCTGGATGCATGCATAAATATGTTAAGAGGTTTTTCGTTTTCTTGTCTAAAATTCATTTTCATTTACCATGGAAACACTACTGCTGTTGGGGAAGGTGGTTTGTGTCTCTGCTAACTACTCCTGTCCTCGAATTTCTAGTTATGGTGGTTTTAAATTATTTCTATATATGCTGGTTGGCTCGATTCCATTCCTGTTCTCTGGAAATGTTGGAAGTTCCAGGTGTTCGCTGCGTATAGTTTGTGGTAATGGGGTTTCTGGTTGTTTTCTATAAAAATACTTCTACAATAGTTGGGAATATGGGGTACGATGTAATCTCTCTCTTTGTATTGCCTGTTTATAAAATGTACTCTGTTGGGAATTTGGGTAGAATATTGAACATTTTTATGAAGTATCTTTAAGATAATGATAAAATAGATTTCCTTCTTGCTGTGGTTGAGAGTCTCATGCCGATGTTTAGGGCCTTCTGCTGTTTTTTCTTTAGCAGTTTATTTTCCATTCGGGTGTTGTGGAAAATTGGAAGGGAGTTACCTGCTTTGAAGCTGGTTAATAGAAGCCCGGATAGGAAGATGGTTACTGGTTCTGAATGGAGATGTTATATACCCCAGTGTCTCTGTTATTCTTTAAGGGTTCTGTTTCTAGGTTCAAATCTTCTGGCTTCGGTTAACCTGGGTTATGGAAAAGGTCTGTTTGCTAGTTTTCAAAATTTTTTTAGGTTTTTGATATGTATTTGTCATGGTTATGTTGTTTCATTGGTAACATCAGTAGAGCCTAGTTCTGGTTTCTCTAATATGGTTAAGAAAATTCAAGGTCAGAAGCCAAAGGGAGATAAAGGCAAGCAACCTATCTCTCAACAGCCTCTGAAAAGAGGAAGAAAATCAACTAAGCAACTCCTAGAGCCGCTAGTGCAAACATTTGCATCAGAGATTCCTAATTCTGTTCGATCTCGCATTTATGGCTGGGAAAGTGGGGCTATAAACAAAGTGGATATGGAGGATGATATGGCATATGATGATATGTAGAATGTTGTAGCTGATCCATGGCACACCTGAGGACAGATTTCTCTGTTCCAATAGTCAATTAGAACTTACTTCTTGATTAAATGTTTGCTAGCTAAAGCAGTCATGTCGACTCAAGGGATAGCAGAATCCAAGATGGAGTCTACTCTGGCAGATATTAACAGAAACATTCAAAAAATTAGCCTCTGTCAGCTGCATCAGTATGCTAGACTAGGAAGGATGGAGAAGGATATCAAGTCATTGTAGCCAGTTGAAGTTGAAATGCCTGGTTCTAGTGTCAAAGACCTTGCACTTGTGGAGTCAGAAGATGATTAAGGATATCATGATGAAAGTTATCAGTTACTCTTTTTAGTATCTAGTTCTCTTTTTGTTTATGTTAGTATTTCCAGACTTAGATATTAAGTGTCGTCAGATATTGTACAGGTTATTAAGACTGTTTATGTTTTAGTTTTCATACTTTGCACTTAGATGGCCAACAGACCTGGTTTCCTACGGGAAGGTTGAGGTCTCTTTTTTGTATCTTTGATGCCTTCTTTTAAATTAATAGAAAATGGGAAGGATCTACCTAAGATTACAAAAAAAAAAAATTACAATTAAAATTACAATTAGAATTTTAGAATTTTACATACAATTACAATTACAATTACAATCATTTCACAGTAATACAACTAAAATTTTACAAATATTTTACATACAATTACAATTACAATTACAATTTTACAATTTCAAGTACAATTACAATTAAAATTACAATTACAATTTAGAATTTTACATACAATTACAATTACAATTTTAGAATTTTACATAAAATTTACAATTACAATTACAATTTTACAAATTTACATATATACCACTACAATTAAAATTTTAGAATTTTACATACAATTAGAATTAGAATTACAATTTTACATATATACAATTACAATTACAATTACAATCATTTCACAATAAATTAAATATTACAATTACAATTAAAATTTTAAAATTACATTACAAATACAATTACAATTTTAGAATTTTACATATAATTAGAATTAGAATTACAATTTTACAATTTTTCATATATAAAATTACAATTACAATCATTTCACAATAAATTAAATATTACAATTACAATTAAAATTTTACAAATATTTTACATACAATTACAATTAAAATTAAAATTACAAATACAAATACAATTTTACAATTTTATATACAATTAAAATTAAAATTTCAATTACAATCACGACATAATATTTAATAAATATCATGATCATTTAATATTAAATTAATTAATAAGCATCACGATCATGATAACCATCGTACATACATCATATTCAACTAAAAAACACATTCAAATTCGCTAACATCATCATGATCATGATCATCTAACAAAACACGATTAGCATTGTATAACATCATCATAACACAAAAATCAAATGTACATCTCATGTCAAATAAATGCTATCACATACACATCTATCTGCAAGCTACACATTAAATGAACATATCTAACATGGCCTAACAATATACATATCATGATGATCAACAACAAGTAAATTAAGTACAGCTGCAACAAGAACATAAAATACATGGACCATATATATACAACTGTAATATAAATGTCATATATCAGCTGGTGGTACATCATAAATAGCAGTACTAGTCGAGGCCTACTCAGTCAATGGTGCAACCTCGACAAGCTTAGATACATGTTGATCATCACGTGCCTACTGATCTGGTATTGGTGCCTCCTGCTGATCAGGATCAACTGTCGGCTGCTCATCGTGATGACTGGACATGGTCGATGGTCCAACCTGCTCATGATCATGAGTATTTTTAGATGCTGCAGGCTACTGAATCGACGTGGCCGATGGTCCATCCTGCTCTCCATGATGATTTTTGGTCGATTCTATAGGCTGCTCATCTGGAACGGCGTGAGGTGAACGATGATCACTCCCCTGATCATGATCATCAGATGATGTGTCACTGCTCGTGGACTGTCGATCACGTGCCGTGTCTCGACCACGCCTATAACGTCGAAGGGCCCTCCTCAACCGTGTAACTAAGGTTGTAGCTCCTATGATATGCTGCATCAGGCTGTACATGTCATGCAACATGCCTCTCCACATATGTACCATCCTACCATCAGCTTGTATATCTCTCATAGTGGCGGGCCTAAATCCCGCCTCAACAAACAATGCAGAGAGTTGGTCGCCCAACTCCATCCTCAATCTACTATCGGGCCTATCGCGCCTAGAAAAAGGTGGTACTAGGGCACTAGCAGGAGTAGGTCTGTTTGCACTGACCTCATGATCCTCGATATCTTCCCTATCCTGATCGTCATCAGGATCCACACTTGGATCATTTGGAGGTGCTGGCATCTCATTGCCATCAAAAGACCCAATGTCTGCAAAATATATATAAGTACAAAAAATAATTAGAATATTTCATTAAACTATTTAATAAAAAAAAATTAAAGAACATGCTAGAATAAATTTAAATAAAACAGTAATATTATCTCTATCATCCAGCCGCTCATCATCTGTAAAGAGGATGTTGACACACCCTCGCCAATCCAAACCAAAGATAAGGGCGGTGGGACCAGCACCGAAGGGATGCTCGTCAACACTGGCTAGAAACTCCAGTGCATCATGCGATATCCTCGTGGAAAACTTAGTCTCGCTCTCTTGGGCATCATCCGTCCCCACATGTTCATCTGTGCATCAAACATCAACCTACGAGGCTGCCGAACAAAAGTAGGCCTCTGTTGGTTGTGGAGCATGATTATCTTCTTTATTTTGGATCACAACATTGGACCCCTATTATTAAACGATGCCTGAGGGGTCCAGGGGGGGCAGTTGCGACTTTATGGAGCCCTCCGGCGTGGCTCTTTGGCTGCGCCCCAAAGCTAAAAACATATGTAAAATTACCTTGTAAAAGTATAGTAATTTCTAGTCAATCTGGGTCATTCATTAGGCAGAAGATATGATGGTAGAACTTATGTTTATTTTAGGGTTTTTTTCCCTATAAGGAAACCCCTCGCTTGTATGAGGGTATTCTATTGCAGCTATGGATTGTATGTGTATTCTCAGAGCGAGAAACAGATGGGGAGACTGTGAGAGAGAACAGAGGATATTATAGCGGATTTTTTGTAGGTTGTGTCTCTTCATTTTGCTAGATAACAGAAAGGAAGGACTGGCTGTTCGGGGTGGACGTAGCCCAAATTGGGTGAACCACGTATATCTATGTCTCTCTGGTTTTATGTGTTTTATGTGCTTGTGTTTTCCGCATATTTTATGTGTTTTATTTCTCTATAATATATAATTTTTCTAACAGCCTCATCTCTGGAAACCTCTCAAAAAATAAACAAAAAAGCTCTGAAGAAAAAGGGAATTTGACCCTCCCTTGTGCATGAGCATGAAATCTATCTAAGGTTGTACAGAACTACCGCAAAAAAATGGCAGAACACCTAACAAGTCATGGCTCCTATACTAAAGAATCGACATAATATAGAAGCAGGAAACTGATGTGTTTCCCGTCGTTTGTGTTGTGTGAAATGGTCAAAATCAGAAGTGAGAGGAACCTCACCTCCTCACTACCAAATGCAGCAATATGTAACTGACCTCCGGAGACCTAAAAATTTGAAGGAGACAATATATCTACGCTAATGTGTCTATGGGAGTACACCAAATGACTCCTTGCTGCATAGCCAACTAGAACCTCTGGGAACGAGGGGAAATCCACCCCTCTCTACAATAGCCTAGTAATGAAATAGATGTCCTCCTCAGTGGGTGCGTACCACTGGTTAGTACCAACCCAGAAAGCCTGTAGGTGGGCATTCCACTTGCGGATAAGATTTCACAAAAACACCATGGTACTTTAGGGAAGTAGCCTCCTCATACAAATTGAGGAGGCCTAACTGCCTTAGGAGCCCATGGGTAGCTGCTGTAATAGGGTGAGGGTACGCATCTCTCTCCCTCTCTCGTGCCTCCCACAGGTGAACCATGTTATACTGGTCTGCTTGTTGTTGCTGCTATTCCCTCTCTTCTATCCTTTCACATCGTTGAATGACTGACATATTAAATAATTTTTTTTATTAAATGAGACATGTATTAATGAATATACATATATAATTTTTTTTTGAAAAAAAAATTACTTCTGCACCAAAAACAAAGCATGCACCGGCACGCAGCATCTTTTTTGTCGAAACTCTAGGCTGCACCAAAACAGCATGCACCTAATAAGCAGCATCTTTTTTTTGTCATGCATCGGAGGCAGTGCACATGCAAATTTTCAGTGTACCACCCTCCTGACATTAGTACATAGTCAACAGGGCGTATAGTTTGGTCAGCACACTGCCCTCCTGACATCCGTAGATAGTCAATGGTGCAGTCGTTTACCAGAATGCACCATTGACCATGTCTAAATGCTGAAATGTGGTGCACTAACAAAATTTCCCGCCCTGGGGTGGATATTTCTGTCAATGCACCACATTCTTGCTATTCCATAGGGTCAACAGTGTGGCCGGGTAACTGACTGCATTGCACTTTTTTTAAATTTTAAAAATTCAAGGTGCATCTTTTGGTATCGCCCCAAAACTGGTGTGGATACTATTAGCACTGGTTGCAATGCAGCCTGTAAAATTACAAGCAACACCATTAACTGGTCCGAGCCGAACGGCTTGAGTGCACCGCATGGAAAAAATATATATATTTTTTAAAACAGTGAATTTTAAGCTAATTTAAAAAAATAATACGCTAAAAGGTTTAATTATGGAAAAAAAAGGAAAATACTTGTACATTTGGTCATCGAGGAGGCATATTGGTTGTAGAATTTGCAAAACTAAATTTTCCCACCATTTTGCAAAATTGAAAATGGAGATGGTGGGAAATAGACAGCAGCAGTGCGTGCAATGGGAGCACCGATGGTAGGGCGCCTCACACAAGGTAAATTTGCATTGGTGCATGAGAGCTCTGGAGCACTGAAAAGTGAAAAATGTAGAAATTTGTTGAATAATGAATATTTATCCACCGAGATTATCCTGATCACATACTAATTCGAATTCATATGCAACACATAATCTCTTCTACAATCAATCATCAATTTGCGGAAATAGAAACAGTCGCATGCGCACATAAACACAATATGTAATGGGGAAAGCTTATAGCTGAAAACCTCAAATATTTATGATGAGAGAGAACATGGGTCAAGACATAGCACAATACTCCTCACAAGTACTCAGTACTGTCTCCAAAAGTTACACACAAACTAGCTCAGTTTTGAACAAGTCACAAGTTCAAAACTCATCCACTAATTGCCTGCCTCTATTGCGCAATCAAGGCTGGTCTAATGAGAGATCCAAGGTTCGAATCTCCTTGGCTTGACAGCGCAATCCTCATGGGCAATTTCCTCCAAGTGTGGTGCAAATCTCATGCACAACTAATGTCACAACCGATAGCTATCTCAACCCTTTCATCTACCTCTTTCACTGGTCTCCACTGAACTGTCCATGCACTGTAGTGAACTGATGTGTTCTTGAGTTGAATAATGAGTTAATAATTAGTGAATTAAATAATATTTAATTCACTCCACTCATTACTAGTTGATTAGCTAGTTAAACTAATCGCAACTAGTTCAACTAAGTTAAACCGAACACAACTCCACCAACTGTCTCATCAACTCCACCAAACTCTGCCACTGAAGTCCTAACTGAAGTCAACCATGCATGAGCTCACCAAACCCCAAGGAATAGTGTAATTCCTTCTGTCAGATGCATGGGCCACATCCGTAGCTCCAACTGAAGTGCTCCAAGAGAGTAAACTGAAGTTTAGAGTCCAAATATTATTAAGGGTAAATAATATTTGACTTTTCTATTTTTAGCTAGGCAGTCTAAAAATAGACTTCGACCTAAATGTATAAAAATAGAGGTCCATCTATTTTTACCAACATGACCACTGCCCAAGAATAGCATACTCGCAACTCCTGCACCATGCCCATGTCTAAAAATACATAGTCTAAAAATAGACTTTCATGGGCCAAAAATAGCCAAGGGGCCTGGACTACTTAGTGAAGGCGACTTCATTTCACTAAGCTCCACTCATCTCGTCGCATTTTCAACAAATGTGATTTGGTCAGAATTTTTATTTAACACCGTTCCATGTGCGGGTTTTGCTAGGTGCAATGGGTACTTTCTTAAGACCACATCAAGTTGTTTCGCTATTGGCTTTTAGACGATTGCGTAATCTTTGTAAAGCACCAGTGCACTATAGTAATAAGATGCACCGGGTGTGTTGTACGGAGCGCACGGTGTCTCAGTGTCCCAATGTTTTGTGTGCACTGGTGCTTTCTCTAGTTGAACGCACAGGTGCGGTTTATGATGATAAGCGCACCGGAAGAAAAACATCCGCAAAAACCTCCACCTGCCAACCTCGTCTAGTAACCTCCGTTACAAACGGATGTTTGGGGTGTTTTTATAAGGGGTTCCTCAAAAACATTCGCTAGAGGGTTTTTTTCCTAGTAGTGATTGTTACCTTGCCATGCTAATAACAAGCATGTTGCCCTGCAACTGTTCACACATGTCAGTCACATGTTCCAAAGATCAAGACATCATGTCTATTAATTTGAAATCAGCCTTTACCAAGACTAAAAATCATGTCATAATCAACTCACAATCATTAGTCATACTACTACTACTAGCACCCACTTACACTCAAGTGCATATTAGTTGTCTCAGCACATAATGTGTTAGTACAACCATCTTAAAAAAATATCATTTCTTCATGAAATATTATAAACCAATACTCATATCATGCAATTTTATCCATAAACTATCGTGGATATTCCACTGGACAATTCATCACAACAAATCTAATAATATTATATTAAAACTCTGAAATTTGTACACTACTACAGTTTATTAAACTTTAGGATTTTTGGATTTAATTGTAATTAGTGCATGCATGTGAATGAAAATTATGTAGAAAAGTAGAGAACGAAAAAATATGCACACACACAAAAAAGACATAAGATATTCTCTATGGGAAACCCTTTCGGGAGGAAAGCAAACCAAAAGGTGAGGCCGCTTCACTCTCTTTCTTTGTTTGGAAATATGGCTGTAGGTGAAAAGAAGTAATGTCTGTGGCCCATGGGCTGCTACTATTCACAAATCCTCTATGTGTGCTCTAACTCCTATCTCTCTTGGATATATTTTCTCAAATATGGAATAAAATTCTCTCGAAATAATGGAATGCCTCTTCCTCCTAGTGGCCTGGTTAAAACATAACCTAATATCCTACTATTGGTTAACTTTAACTATATAAAATATTAACTAGAGTCACAATATAGACACTTCTAATTATTTTACATCAAAAACACGTGGCTAGCCCCTTTTCCATAAATAATGGGGCTGATGTGGCATCCTCTCGAACTATAGGTGTGAAAACAGGAAGGTCAACTTTTGAGTGGCATAACTTTTGCACATGGACTCTGATTGATGCGCTTCTTGTGCCGCTGGAAATATAAATATGAGTAGAATAAAATGAAAATGTGTTTTTCTAAATATGAAAATTTTTACCCACAAAAAATTTCATTTGATGCCTCAAAATTCTCCTGAAAGGTTTTAAATATTGTTTCGCTAAACTAGGTCCCACCAGTACAAATGGTCCTGTGAGCTGATTCCTCCACTTTTTCCACTCCAAATGCATTGAGATAGATGAAAAAAAATATTATCATCCAATTTGGATCACACCTCCCCATTTTTGGAGGCTTTTGGTCCCCAAAATATTTTACTTAATGAGGTGAGGGAATTTTCCTCCACCTTCTCTCTGGTGTACCCTTGTCTTGTAGTTTTGGAACTTTTGTAAAACTATATCTTCTGTCAACTCTCCCTGAGCGTCTGGTGCAAATTCCTCCATAGAAGATAAGACCAATTCCTATTCCTGATCTAGCATTGAAGGCTCATAGACTTTCAAATTCTCTACATTCACAACTGAGTAAATCTACATATATGATGGTAAACTGAGTCAATAGGCATTATCATTCACCATTTTCCAGTATCTCAAAGGCACCATACCTTAGAGCCTTGATTTTATTACCAAGCCCCTCTAGCCTCTCCTTGTTCAACTGTAGCCATACTCTATCTCCCACCTTGAATTATTTCTCTATTTTGTGTTGATCATGCCTGCCCTTATACTTATCCTATGACTTATGCATTGTTTCATGTACCTATAGATGGATCTTCCTGATCTTCTCTATAAATATTTTAGCCCTCAAAGAATCTCTTGTAAAATATGTTAGTGTGAATTCTAATCACAAGCGTACGAAAAAATATCACTTTAGTTGTGCATAACAAATAGCTCTAACATCAAAGATGGCTGCCAATTTCCTTATATTTGTAGTTAGTTGACCAAGATAGATGCTACAAAATCCATATCTGTGCAGCTAAAGAGATTAAACAACAAGTAAAAGAAAGAGTTGCTCCATGCATCCAATAGACTAGACAAGAATATTTTTAAATAATTTTTGTATTTATGACACTTGGGAAGGGAACATAGAAATATGTTACCAATCCCCCTCAATGGGATGGGTTCTTGTATATCCTTAGCGCTTCAAATCTAAGATCTCTCTCTCTTGATGGTTTAGAAAACCTAGACAAAAATGGAACTCAAAGGTAGATCACAAGAAAAATGGTATAAAAATATGATAATGATGGAGGATCAAAGTCAGACCAAAAGTATAGATCGAGAGCGATCTTTAGGCAACAAAAGGTAGTGAGTGAATGGACAAACCCCTCTATTTATAACAAAATATTGAGTTAGTCTAGATATTGGTGTATAATTAAAATATTATTAACCAAATCAAGATCCAACTTTTGTGGAATATTTTATTATATTTGTTGGAGGGAAAAATTATTTGAACTTGGTAAAATCCATTTATTTGTAAATAATAAAGAAACGAATTGTCTTTAGTGCGACCTTTTGAATGTTTTTTCAGGTGGATTTTTCAGGTTTAATTTATCTAAATTCCAACAGGAATTCATTGAAAACCAAAATTTGGTGGGTAATTTTGCACAATCGAAGTGCCATAGGGGTTTTTTATGGTGTTGAATCCATATACACAGTGAAAAAACTAGTTTAAATAACATAAATCAAAATTTCACCTCAAATTTTTTCACCAGATTTCGCCATTAAAAACTCCAAAAAGTCACACTAAAGACAAATCCATAAATAAATAAATGATTTATTTATTATTTTAAGAATGTGGTTGAGTAATAATTAAATAAATAGTGCTTTATTCAATTATTTATAAATTATTTAGTCAAATTTAACAAGGAATATTATTTAAATAATGTATTAAATAATTATTCCTAGAAAACAATAAGATAAATAATTATTTATCTAATTAATTTTCCTGTTTTGGGTGAAATATGACCATGAATATTAATTAAAATGCTATTTAACTAATTATCCCTTGAGTAAAATCAAACAAATAGGGATTTATTCAATATGTTCTCATGGGGTTTCCTATTTAGACCATAAACAACTTAATAAATTATGGATTACTAAGTTATTTTTCATAGTGAAAGCAATTTTACTAGGGTAAAATTGGTCTTACATGGTGTACTTTGGTCCATCTAATAGTAACAGGTTATATGACCAAAAATTGGTGTAACAAATTACCCCCCAGTGTGCGAGCGTTAGGAGCTAATCATATGACCAAAGTACGTTGTAAGAACTCAATCAATAGACACCGAAGGGGGAGTTAGAGAGAGAGAAATATAAGGTAGAATAAAGTGCTAGAGGACAAGACCCTGAGGAGGCGAGACTTACAGGTGTGACAAGTCTCTTTTATGAGTGAGTACCTATTCTACATGAGGCGGGGAAGGCATACCTATGCCCTCTGAGATAAAAAAGTACAAAGAATAATGCGTCCAGTAAACAAGGGACTGAACTATATAGTACATATTGGCATAAACATGGGCTAGGTAAAAACATGATAATGGATCCCACATACATACTGTGCATGGGAAAACAACCAGGACTTATACAATAATATCTGAGTACATGAGATATAAGTACAACAAAAGAGGCCCTATAAAACAGGAAAGGGCTCTGAAAATATGAACGATATATGCAAACTAAAAGGAACTGCAAGCGACTGAGGCCGGAAACATAAAATCTATGGAGCTGCATAAAATACTGTAGTGGAGAGGTTATCTGGGTATGTGGGGGGCTACTTGAAGAGCCACCCCCTCATGAGGTCTGAAAACATCTCACACACACACCCGGGAATCATCGATACAATCTGTTGCATCACTGAACCATCAATTATACAGATCTAGATCATGCCGTAAGGAGCTGGAGCTGAGAAACAATCAAGTAAAATGGAAATAAAGAGTCCCTTTGCCTGATTCGAGGCACCAAACAAGAGTGGAAGCTAGAAACAAGGTACATCACCCTATAGAAATGTCTTCTGGAATGAATAAGCTGATGTCAACAGAAGGAGGTCTGCCATAGGTGAGGCAATAAGAGATCCTCAACTAAGACATGAGAGAAAATAGTAGAGCGATTGATAGACTGACACTAGGGATAATGGTGGAATGGGTGGTACTGAGTAGCGAGCTAACAACTTCCCTTGTTAGAGCATAAAGGGCATGGATGACCTGGCAGCTACTGACTCAACACTAGAGGGGATAGGGGACAATATGACTGAAGGCAAAAATGTGCGACATGAGAGAGGAACAAAGAAATGAAAGATGGAGGACTAGAGCAGGATACAAAGGGACTCAGGATAGACCTCTTGAATGCGATGATAACTCAACTCGGATACTCTAAACAAGGGCGAATCGATGATGCTTCCACACAAAACAGGCCTGGTGGGGACCATAAAAACATGAGTACAAGATGGTTACTCACGATGAAAATCAACACGAGCATGGAAAAATATGAAGGCAAAGTGGTTCCCCAAGTACAAGTGTTGCAAGTGAAGAAATTCGATTTTGAGGAGTGGTGAAGTGACCCTTCTTGGAAAAAATGTGTCCCGGTGAAGTATGAAATCCTAGAAAAATAAAGGATGCCCATTTGATAGCTCAGTGAGAGCTTTCCAACGGTGCAGACGGTTTTTCAAACCAAGCTACGGTTTGGTCACAGTTGGCGAAAGAAAAATCTGGGGTTTCTCTTTTAATAAGGCTTTTTCCCTCCAATTTGATTCATTTGCAAGTGTAGTTGTGATGAATGTAAAGAGGAGAAAAGGCCCTAAATCTTGCGGTGATTGTAGCGGACAAGCAAACCATTGGAATCAAGATTCGTCAGTTGCAGGTAAGAGGTCTAACCCTAATCTTTCATTTCAGTGGATTAAAGTTTTAGATTAGGCACCTAGAGCCCAGGAACATGCCATGTTGCACTTTTTGGAGTCTGTTCTGTGACCTGGGTAGCAAGTATTGGGCAGAAAACTGTGTCCTATCCAAAGAAATGACCTGAAAATTGTGGCCTATCAAAGAAAGGGGGTTTCAGTGTTGTTTTTGGTTGAGAGATGGGATTTTTATGGTTGAGGGGCATAACTTCCCCCAAGCATGTTATGGTCATGTCAAAATGTATTTAGAAAAGGGGAATCTAAATTTTTTTTTATGATGTAGTGTGTCATTTGTTTTCGTTATGGTTATGCAGTTCAAGAAAGGGAATGGAGGATTACCAATCTCTTTTGGTACTGCATATATGAAGCAAATGGACTAAGTTTCTGAGTGTGCATACATGGTGTTGCTATCTCAAAGGTTATATTTGGAGATAATTAACTGGTGCTCACCTAGAAAACACATAGGTTGGTCAACAATAATGTCTAGGGGACTGGGTTGCTAATGTAAGAGGAAGGAATGATGAGGGGGATCATCCCTATAGTGATCTGAAGTGACATGGGACTCTATAGGTTCTTCTAAACAGGGAAGAATTATGGTACTAGAGTCGACACGACCAGATGCACTATGAGGGTTGTCGAGAATTTCTTCTCCTAGACTCTCAAATAAGGGTGTCCCCTTACCAAAAAATTGTGTGTCAATGTAATGATGGTGTATGTGGTTCGAATGTATGGTTTTGATGTAAGGGGGGAGAGATAAATTAAGGGGTGGTGATTGCTTCCATAATGTCATCATCGTAATAGAAGATGGGGTGATTGGGAGAAGAAAGACCACTTGATGCGACAAATATACCTGACTCATCATCACGAGAAGAGAGGTTCACATGCACATCATCACGGAGGCTGACCAAGAAACAAGTAGATGAAGGATCCACCGATGTTGAGCCTAGGGTGATCACCGAAGGGAGGTCAGGTGAAACATAAAGGGAATTCCTAGAGAGGTCTTCCACCATGGGTCTCATAGATGATGATAGGTAGAAAATGGTGGCCGAAGGCTCCGTCATCTCGACATAAGGAGGGGGAATGTCAGTGGGAGAATTTGTGTCCTATGGTTCGGTCGAAGAAAAATGCACAAATAAGGGAGAGGTGTACTCTTTAATTTGGGCCTCGAATTGGCAGACCATTGCTAAAGAGGTGTGGTAGTCATCGAGGCGGGGTCAAAGGTGAGTATAGTGGCCATGGAAATCACACAAAGCACAAGGATGATTTGTGCACAAAGTCTTGAGTTTCTTGCCTGAATCAGGTTAGGTGACATGGACCTCTGGTATATCAAACTCAGGAAACGCTTCGTTGACCATGGGCTTGATACAAGGAAATTTAGGATAGGTATGGGTGGCATGACCGACAACATCACACAAAGCACAATGAAGGGTACGCTTTGGAGGCTGAGGAGGAGCATGGGTTGTCTAGGCAGCCTTGTCCTTAGGTGCATTCTTGCAATCTTTTCCCCCCTCACCCGAAGCTTTCGCAACAAGAGTAGATTCCTGTTGAGGTGGCTGAGGTACATAAGCAAAGGGAGGGGTCATGGGGACCGGTTGGACTAGGGTCAAAGCAAGATGAGGTTTGGGCTGACTAGGTGAAATAGTGGCTGTGGGGTCAATGTACCAGGCTGGGATCCCCAGGGTCATGTTAGGAAGAGATAAGGTAGCCATCACAGGTATGGAAAATACTCCAGGATGGGGAGCTAGAAATGGTATTTGACCGGAGGGGTAATGGCCAGGTGGGACAACTCCAAGATGGTTAAGGCCAGGAGGAGCTATTCCAGGAGGGTAGATAGGCTCATGGATACCAGCTGGAGATGAGGGGCCTAGAGGAGGCGGTCTTGAAGGTTGAGTCGAGGTGCTAGGATCAGGTTGCGGAGGGCAGGGATGCTGACTAGTCAAACCAATCCGTTCGAGGTTGGACCGAGAAAATTGCATCATGAAAAAGTTCGACGAGCTGGGATCAGATATATGAGGAGAAAGACTAGGGAATGAACCAAGAAAAGAGGAGTCTTTGTAGACTTCGAGTGAAACACTAATCAAAAGTTCGACTATTTTTTTATCGGCCACCAAAGAGATGATGGACTCAGGGAAGGTCTGAGACTTCAGTTCATAATACATCAACTGGAAAATGGTGATAATCTTTTTGTTGTGAGGAAATCACATCTTATGATGAACTGCAGATGGGGCAACAGATATCGCATAAGTTTAGCTATGACCCAATAGAATGTTGTAGTCTAAGGGGGAATCAATGACTTCTATGTCAACACAAACAGTCTTGCCCGCAAGATGTTGGCATGTAAGTATCTCGATGGCAAACTCATACCATGAAATGATATTGTTGGCTATATGATGCGTAGTGTTGTCCTTGATGGAAACCTACTTGATGAAGTTGATGGTAACCTACTTGATCAAATAATATTGTTGGAAATATGATGCAGAGTGTTTTCCTTGATGGCAACCTACTTGATAAAGTTGATGACAACCTTCTTGATGAGTTAAAGAGGAGATTGTTGGAAATGTGATACAATGTGTTGACTTTGATGGAACCTGCTTAATGAAGTTTTTCGTGATGGAAACTGACTTGATGAGTTGTTAATAATGTAAATCTGATGTATCTACAGATCAGTTCAGAAGTAGCAGGAGAAAGGAATCCAGAAAGTGCCAGAATAATGATAAATAAGTTATGCTACAAAGCATACGCGGGTTTGTTAAGGTGAAGTAGCGTATGCATGCGGAAAAGTACGTGCCAAGTTGTGTATGCCCTTTTGCACTCCAAAGTTAGAATACCAAGGGGTGTTACCATGGTATTGACCCATTGTATTGAGCACTGGAATATCTATTTGATCCCGTCCAGGAATACCATCGGAAGTTGTGTGGTTTTGACTCATGGTATTGGTAAAGGCTAAATCTATATAAGGAGAAGAAGATCATTGTGCAAGGGTGTGCATGAGTAAGGGTTGTGAATGAATAAATCTCTTTAAGGAATATCTGCATGGATGAACTCTGTTCTTGATTGATAGATCTGAATTTATGATGCACCTATGAAGAAAATGATGAAGAGGGATCTCTAGATCTGAAATGTATATGTATTTTTCTAGATATGTTTATGGAATGTTTAGATCTAAGATGAGGCAAAATACTTTCTGAAGTAAAGGATGAAATCTGAGTTGTTTATCTGATCTGAAGAGCTGCACAGTCCTGAAAAATTACAGAAGTATACGTAGGATCTCTTCAGTAAAAGCACATGTATACGCGGGTCTGATTAACGAAAAGTGCGTATGGGCAGATAGGGCTTTCTGAAGAATGCACAGAAGTATATGCGGGTAGGTCTGCATGAAAGTGCGTACATACGCAGGTTTAGTGAAGTAAAAGCGCGTATGGAATCTAGGGTTTGCTGAAGTAAGTGGAATGAAATGCTTGATCTATTTTGTTGTTCTACTGTTATCTGTCAATTATGTATTCATACAGAACTGGGTTATTTGAATGATGAATATGTTGCTGATTATGTTAATTGAAGATCAAATCGTTGGTTGATTGGTTGATGATTCAATGAATGAATTGATGGGGTTATAAGGTTAAGTTTGATGAATGTTGAGCTTAAATGTGTGGAGTGGGTCCAGTCTAAAAATATGATGAAAAGTGGCCTACAAGTTGTGTTGTATGGAAGTTGTTGGATCCAGTATGAAAATTGATGAAACGTGGTCCACAATGGTGCTGAGGGTCAAAGCCTTCAGCGAGGGGGTTGTAGCTCCCTTCCAGTGGTAGCTGGTAAACAAGAGCAGGGGGTAGTAGCTCCCTTCTAGGAGAGGCTGGTAAATGAGAGCAGGGGGTTGTAGCTCCCTTCTAGGAGAGGCTGGTAAACGAGAGCAGGGGGTTGTAGCTCCCTTCCAGGAGAGGCGTGTAAACGAGAGAAGGTTGTAGCCTTTCTCAGGTGCCTACGTGTTTGGTATGAGTCTCAGATCGCACATGGTTGTAAGATGTTTTCTTTATAATAAAATATTGAAGACTGAGACGACGACATCGGTGGTTTTCTCCCGACTTGGGTTTCCACCTTAAATCCTGGTGTTCATGTGTGTTGCTTATGTGTGATGGTTTATTCTGTTATTACTGCACATGCTTACTGCTAACTAAACATCTGATGAATGAATGATGCATAGATCTAAGTAACAAATTAAATGCATAATAAGATCTCTGCATATACACGAGTTTTATGAAGGTTATCCACGTGTATACGCGAGTTGTGTTCAGTAAAGTAGCGTATGGGTTTTAGAGAAAGGAAAAGTAAAAATTTTATCAGTTAGCATTAAATACTGATTCACCCCCCCCCTCTCAGTATTTTTCCCAACAAGTGGTATCAGAGCGGGTCCTTCTGCAGAAGCTTGATCGCTTGAAGGAGATTCGTCACAATGGGAAGGAAGCAAAAGAAGAAGGCTACTCAAAAGGAGATATCTCAGAAAACATGTGCAGCGGAAAATGAAGAAGATAAAACAGGTATTGAATGTGGTTCTTGTGATTCACTTTCTAGTGCATGCAATGGTGAAAATAGTGAAAGTAATGTTATGGATCTAGAAGAAGCTCTCAAGATTAAAGTTGAAGATAAACAAAGATCATTTAAAGAGAGAGAAGTTATCTACAATGAGATGATCTCTCAAATGAAAGGACAGATAGAAATACTGAATGGTCAGATAGAAAAGTATCAAAGGTTGTACAATTATGCAACCAATCGAAACAAAAGACTTGAAGCAGAAATCATCGATCTAAATGAA
This sequence comes from Pinus albicaulis, assembly GCA_034641835.2. NCBI lineage: Eukaryota > Viridiplantae > Streptophyta > Pinopsida > Pinales > Pinaceae > Pinus > Pinus albicaulis. Next base: position 705,017,199 of record CM076579.1, read on the forward strand.
GATCCAGAAAAATCAAATAAGAAGAATGAAGAACTTGAAGCAGAAAGTTTCAGTCACATACAAACAGATTCTACACAGAAAGGTACTCTGGCTTCTTCAAGGGATATTGTTTTTCATGTAGCAAGTATGGTCATAAAGCAGCTGATTGCAATAGAAGAAAGAATAGAAGAACACATTATGATCCTTATGCTTACTTTTTTGGTCATGCAAGATGTTATGCCTGTAAAAAGTATGGAAATGTAGAAAAAGAGTGCAGGATGAATGGATCTGAGAAATTGGATAATTTCCAGCACACAATAAGAAGTTTCAAGCAAAGCTGGAAAAGGAAGGAGGATCAGTAAAAAACGTAGGAGATAATAATCCTACTGCAGTCATCCACTTCTCAAGCTTACTTCTCATAATGACTGCAGGAATGATGTGAGATACATTATAGGGATTAGTTATGTATCATCACAGGGGGAGCAATGTATGATGATTCCCATGGTTGGCTTGGTAATTCTGTAATGTTTATTTCTGACAGTGCATCTGATGTGAAGAAGACAGGTACAGGTAGTACATATTCAGGGGGAGATGAAAGTGTGAAATTTTCACTTTCCATACGCGGGTTTACTGAACAAAAGCCACGTATACACGCGAGTTACGCTGAAGACAGAAGCGTATGCCTTTTTGTTAAGGAAATCAGTGAGACAGCTAAAGATCAGGAACACAGGTTCAGGGGGAGCATCAATCTAACATCTAATGATTGCATTGTTGGAATTGTATCTGCTTATTCCTTAGTTCTCGTAATACTTATGCTCAAATGATGATGACATGATACATGGTTTCTTATGATGAGATTATGAATGAGCCCTGATTGCTTTTGGCTGAAGAGTATCTTTTGTTTTCACTCATAGATGAGTTGGAAGTCTTATGATTTAGAGATAAGAATAGATCATGTAGAGTTTGTTGCTATGGATGAGATATTTTTCCTACGCATATTACCTCATGATGAATCTTGAAGATCTTGGTGATATTAGATCACATGGATGATTGTTTGTCACAGAAGTTGTTTTGATATGATAATTCTTCTTGGGAAGAATATGTTGATGTTGCAAAAAGTCTGAAGGCTTGGTTACTGATGTGCTTATGCTACAACTATTGGATGACACTTGAAAACACAACTACATTGTCCTATCTATCCTTTATCATATATTCTAGGGAAGCATTCAAACTTCTCAGACAGAAGCTGGGAGTAGTCTCTGCCATGCAGAAAATCAGAACTGCTTAAATTCAGAAGATTAAATTGGATATGCGGGTTTCCTGAAATATAGTCGCGTATATACGCGAGTTCATACACAGAAAACCGCGTATGGGTATTTGCTGACAAAATTCTTCTGGGTCAGTATTCTTTCAGCACAGCTGCTGTACTGTTCGATATCTCTGGTGGTGTTCCAGTTTTCATAATTCTATTTTATTCTTTGATATTGTTGATGAAGATGCGTTGATGATTTGCTGTTGAAAGTGTTCAGGATGCACAAGATAAGGGGGAGCATTGGTCATGTGGAAAGGATGCATTTTTGGCATTCTCTTGATTTGCTGTGATCTGATCTCATGATTGAGATTCCTTGATCTTGATTATAAAAAGTCATATTTGTAATTTGATGAAAAGGTCATGTTGAGACCTATGATGTAAAATTTTAACATTCAGTCATGTAAGGACTTGTTCAAATATGTAAACTCACTTGGTTGGGTACTTGAGTCAAATTTGTAAACCCACTTGGTTGGGTAGTTGAGTTGAAATGTGTAAACCCACTTGGTTGGGTACTTGAGTCACATATGTAAATCCACTTGGTTGGATCATTGATGTAAGTATGAGTCCTTGGTGATAGGAAAGGTCATAGAGTCATTTATTTCATTGAAAAATATGTTTGAAGATTCAGCATGAACTCAGGGGGAGCAAGGTAACTTCAGTGCACATCAGATCTACAGAGCTCTTCTTTCTACATGAGGAGAAAAACCTTGTTTTGGTTTTCATCCGCCCTTTGCCCTTGATGTCAAAGGGGGAGAGGAGCATGGTGTTTGAATAGGGGGAGAGCGTCATGGTGTTTGCATAATGGTTATATTCAATGTATCTATTTGTTGTGGTGATAAAACACCATCATGGTTGCCATCAAGTCCAAAGGGGGAGATTGTTGGCATGTGTTGTACTTGATGGCAACCTACTTGATGAAATGAGATTGTTGGCTATATGATGCAGAGTGTTGTCCTTGATGGCAACCTACTTGATGAAGTTGATGGTAACCTACTTGATGAAATAAGATTGTTGGCAATATGATGCAGAGTGTTGTCCTTGATGGCAACCTACTTGATAAAGTTGATGAAAACCTTCTTGATGAGTTAAAGAGGAGATTGTTGGCAATGTGATACAATGTGTTGACTTTGATGGAACCTGCTTAATGAAGTTGTTCGTGATGGAAACTGACTTGATGAGTTGTTAATAATGTAAATCTGATGTATCTACAGATCAGTTCAGAAGCAGCAGAAGAAAGGAATTCAAAAAGTGCCAGAATAATGATAAATAAGTTATGCTACAAAACATACGCGGGTTTGTTAAGGTGATGTAGCGCATGCACGCGGAAAAGTACGTGCCAAGTCGCGTATGCCCTTTTGCGCTCCAAATTTAGAATACCAAGGGGTGTTACCATGGTATTGACCCATTGTATTGAGCGCTGAAATATCTATTTTATCCCATCCAGGAATACCATTAGTAGTTGAGTGGTTTTGACTCATGGTATTGACAAAGGCTAAATCTATATAAAGAAGATCATGGTGCAAGTGTGTGCATGAGTAAGGGTTGTGAATGAATAAATCTCTCTAAGGAATATCTGCATGGATGAACTCTGTTCTTGATTGATAGATCTGAATCTATGATGCACCTATGAAGAAAATGATGAAGAGGGATCTCTAGATCTAAAATGTATATGTATTTTCTAGATCTGTTTATGGAATTTTTAGATCTGAGATGAGGTGAAATACTTTCTGAAGTAAAGGATGAAATCTGAGTTGTTTATCTGATCTGAAGAGCTGCACAGTCCTGAAAAGTTATAGATGTATACGCAGGTTCGCTTCAGTAAAAGCACGTGTATACGCGGTTCTGCTTAAGGAAAAGCACGTATGGGAAGATAGGGTTTTCTAAAGAGTGCATAGAAGTATACGCAGGTTGGTGTGCATGAAAGCGTGTACATACGCAGGTTCAGTGAAGTAAAAGCGCGTATGGAATCTAGGGTTTGCTGAAGTAAGTGGAATGAAATGTCTGATCTGTTTTACTATTTTACTGTTATCTGTCAATGATGTATTCATACAGAACTGGGTTGTTTGAATGATGAATATGCTGCTAATTATGTTAATTGAAGATCAAGTCGTTGGTTGATTGGTTGATGACTCAATGAATGAATTGATGGGGTTATAAGTTTCAGTTTGATGAATGTTGAGCTTAAATGTGTGAAGTGTGTCCAGTCTGAAAATATGATGAAAAGTGGCCTACAAGTTGTGTTGTATGGAAGCTGTTGGATCCAATATGAAAATTGATGAAACGTGGTCCACAATGGTGCTGAGGGTCGAAGCCTTCAGCGAGGGGGTTGTAGCTCCCTTCCAGGTGAGGCTGGTAAACGAGTCAGGGGGTCGTAGCTCCCTTCCGGGAGAGGCTGGTAAACGAGTAAACGGGTCGGGGGGTTGGAGGTCCTTTCCGGGAGAGGTTGGTAAACGAGAGAAGGTTTGTAGCCTTGCGGTGGAGTGCCGCGTCTTTGGTATGAGTGGCCAACACATGGTTGTAAGATGTTTTCTTTATAATAAAATATTCATTTGAATCGTCGGCGGTCGGGCATATAAACCGATATCACACTAATCCGGAGTCATTCAGCGGCGTATTTCTTGGTATGTGATGGTTTATTTTTTTATTACTTTTATATATATACCTGCTAGCATACGAACGAATGGATGTGATGCACTGATCTAATGCTGAACAATGCATAATAAGATCTCTACATATACGCGAGTTTTATGAAGGTTATCCGCATGTATACGTGAGTTTTGTTCAGTAAAGTAGCGTATGGGTTTTAGAGAAAGGAAAAGTAAAATTTTTATCAGTTAGCACTAAATACTGATTCAACCCTCCCCCCCCCTCTCAGTATTTTTCCCAACACAAGAGTAATGGGACAATTGCGGAATAGGCCTATGGGCTGGGAAGAGTGGCCATCCCATGCTCGGAGGGTGATAGTGGAAGCGACCAAGTCAAGAGATCTGAGTTGCTTCCAAACCAAAGCGCACATCACACAGGTGGATTCCCCCTCCTTAATGATACAACGAGAGACGTTGGCATTCCGGATCTTGACAGAGATTTTGAAGGCGACGGAAGTAGGAAGGGGGGTATGTTATGACTGGTCAACATCGAAGACGATCAAATGATCATCTGAAGGATCCACAATGCCCATGGAAATTAGTAGAGATTTTTGTTGTGAAGGGCACAACTAGAGGAGTTCCATTGTTGATATGGCAGTAGGGGATTACGCCAAATCATATACTATACTATACGAATGGGAAACTTTACTAGAAGCAACGTTTTGGCATAATGGTCCCTCTGGGATCATGGCGTGAACGTCTACCCTAGGCCGAGGGATTTGTAAAGGACCATTGGGTGTCGAAAGAGGCTCTGTGGAACCTGAAGAAGGGGGCTTGGGGACAGATGTAGCGGGTGGCTTATTGTACTGATGGGATCGAGTCTAAAGGTTGAGATCAACGATATTGGGTTGGTCAAAGTTCATCATGAGAATCTGGTAATCAGAGGTACCAAATGGAGGAGTTTGAGTGGTCGCCTGACCTTCAGGGGGTTGGGTAGCCACGAATCCTTGCTGGGGGGAAGGATTGGTAAACACATCCGGTTGGATAGGTGCATCATGGGGAGGAACCGAAGGGGAGGCTTGCTGTCCTCGAGATGCTGCTTGAGCTTCCCAAATCTGTCGCATCTAAGGTAAAAGAGGACAATCGTGGGTATAGTGACCATATACACTGCAACAAGAACAAGGTTTGTTCGTGCGAACATGCCTTTCCTGCTTGGGCTGAGTGCCCTATTGTTGCTTTGCAGTTTTAGGTGTATTCCCTTAGGGATTGGGTCTTGGATTACCTAGGGAATATTGGTTTTGGTTTCCTTTCCCCTTCTTTCTGGAAGTAGGAGGATTAGTCGCACCTTGATGTGCATACACTTGACCCTGGGGTAGTGGTGGCTATTGTTGCGGGGGTTGAGAAGGCAAGGGAGGCTGAGGTGTTAATGCTGGAGGAGATGGAGCACCAGGCCGTGGATACAGATAATAAGGAGGTTGGGAAACATTGTGGTAAACAGGTAGGGAAAAAGGAGGAGGCATGCCGTATCTGTTGATATTCAACAAGATGATGAGCTTAGTGAAGAGAGTCGCCTTCACTAAGTGGGCCCGCAGGCTATTTTTGGCGCAAAGTCTAATTTTAGACTATGTCTATTTTTAGACACGTTGATCATATTCTATGAGTTGCAGGATGATATTTGTGTATGGTTGGTCAAGTTGGAAAAATAGATGGACTTCTATTTTTAGACATATTGGGCGAAATCTATTTTTAGATTTCCATTCTAAAAATAGATATGTCGAATATTATTAGCTCTTAATAATATTTGGACTCTAAACATTATCTTATTCTCTTGGAGCACTTCAGTTAAGTGCACAGATGTGGCACAACAGCTGATAGAAGGAATTATGGTATTACTGAGGGTTTACTGGAGCTAATGCATGAGGAATTCAGTTAAAACTCATGTGACAGAGTTTGGTGGAGTTATAGAAGTAGTTGAAGGAGTTGTATTTAGTTTAACTCAGTTAGACTCAGTTGAGCTAGTTGTATCTAGTCTAACTAAATGATACACTAGTGAGAGTGGTGTGAATTAATTAGTTAATTAATTCAATAAATAATAAATCCTTAATCAACTGAAGAATACATCAGTTAACTACAGTGCATGGCAGTTTCAGTGGAGACCAGTGGAGAGGTAGGTGAAAGAGCAAGTGTGACTATCAGTTGTGACTAGAGTGATGCATTGATTACATCCAAAACTCAGTGGAGATGCCAATGATAATTGTGCAGTGCAAGCTTGGTGAATTTGAGTTCATTCAGAGCCTTTCTTCAACATGGATTGTGTAGTAGAGGCAGGCTAGCAGGTGGTAGAGATCGGTGCATGGATTTGCAATATCGGGCCTGATTAATGTGTGGCGATTGTATTGTACCGAGAGCTTGATATGATCAGATTTGTATGAGGATTGTTACATGATCTCTATGACATATATTATATACAGATATTTGGGGCTTTTAGCTTCAGGCTTTCCCATTAAAACAACTGTTTTAATTTGTGTGAATTTTTATGGTTTCATGTGTGCATTGCAATTGATTTAATTTCCGCATGTGATGATCAATAGTGGAATAGATTTTGTATTGTGCATGAAGTTAAAATAGTGTGTGATTAGGATAATATTGAAAATATAACACATAAGTTATATAATTTCTACATGGTATCAGAGTGATATTGATCAGAGCAGATTGCAATTATTGAAGCGGTTGAGTTTTGTGCTGGTGGAATTTGAATTTGCTGCAGTGTTTTCTTGGTGTCGAAGTTGAGCATTCATTGACATGTCTTTCAACAGATTGCGATTGGAGTATGCCCTTGATGGTAGCTTGAATTATAATGCATGGAAGGGCAAGATGGAGGTGGTGCTAGATGATAATGGGTTGAAGGATTTCATAGATGCAGAAATTCCAAAACCTTCTTCTAGTGATGCAGCCGCACTTGACGCGTGGCAAAAGAAGACAAAAAAATGTCGAAGGATTCTGTTGGAAGATGTAAAGGATCACATAATGTCTAGAATTCATGGTAAAGCTTCTCCATTCTTGATGTGGAAAGCTTTGACAGACTTGTTCCAAAGCAGAAGCAACCAGAGGAAGTTGGCGCTTAAAGACAAGCTCATAAAAATAAAAATGGAGAAAGGCGACAATATACCAAAATACCTCACGAAGTTTGTCCGTTGCAAGGATGAGCTGGGAAGTGTGGGGTTTACTGTTGATGAAGAAGACTTGGTGAGCTTGGCTCTCCTTGGGCTTTCGAAGAGTTGGCATAGCTACAAGGACTCTGTCAATGGTCGGGAGAAACTGCCGAGTTGGGAGCGAATTTGGTTAGATCTTGTGCAGGAGGAGATAAGGTGGGGTACCAGGGATGGATCTTCATCAAAGAATGAAGATGAAGAAAATTGTGCTTTGGCTGCAAAATAAAGGAAAGGGAAGGGAAAGAAAAATCCTTCTCAATCCGGTGCGAAAGGCAAGAAGCAGGACTTGTCTAAGGTGAAGTGCTTTCACTATCACCAACAAAGACATTAAGCCACTAATTGTCCACAGAAGAAGAAAAATAAGCAGGTTGCTGGATCTATAGCTGGAGAGGTATTAGCCTCACAGTTTGAGCTGGATTTTTCGCTGATCGCATGCTTGGTTTCAAGTGTGATGGAATCAGTGTGGTTTCTTGACAGTGGTGCGTCTTTCCATATGACCGGAGACAAATATTTTTTTAATGATCTGGATGAGAAGGATCTTGGAGTGCACATCGAGATGGGCGATGATGGTAGATACAGTGCGACTGGTATCGGGACCATTTCCTTTCAGAGGGAGTCCGATAAACCTTTCATATTGAAGGGTGTCATGCATGTTCCAAGATTGAAGAAGAATTTGATCTCTGTGGCGATGTTGGAAGACAAGGGATATGATGTTGTTTTTAGTGAGGGAAAGGATTTCATGCGTAGTAAAACAACTGGTGAAACCCAGAGGATAGGGGTTCGAGTTAAGAACCTTTATCAATTGCAGGTAGATGGCTGCGCAATAATGGTAGGCAAAGCAGAAGGAGTGGTGAGCCGGGATGAGGGAAAATTGTGGCACAGGAGATTGGGCCATCTTCACCATGGCGCTTTGAAAATTTTGCAGCAGATTTCTACCGGTATTCCCAAGGGTACAATTGTGCAATCAGATCAGTGCAAGGGATGTACTTTGATAAAATTTGTGAAGACCACTTTTCATGAGAAGGATAGTCACACCACGATGATCTTCGAGAGAATTCACATAGACGTGTGTGGACCTTTCTCAGTAGCTTCGACAACAAAGCACATGTATTATGTGATATTTGTTGATGAATTTTCTTGTAAGTGCTGGATCTTATTCATGCAGAAAAAGAGTGAGACATACTCAAAGTTCTGTTAGTTCAAGGCACTGGTTGAGAAAGAGTCGAAGAAGAAGGTGAAAGCTCTAAGGAGCGATAATGGTGGTGAATTCATCTCTGGTGAATTCAGAGACTTTTTTAGTGCAGAAGGAATTTGAAGAGAACTCATAGTGCCTCATAACCCATAGTAGAATGGGGTCACAGAGAGAAAGAACAAAACGATCGTGGGTGCTGCACAGGCGATGTTGCATGATCAGGGCCTTCCCATACACTTGTGGGCCGAAGCATGCAACACTGTGGTTTATGTGCAAAACCATTGTCCTCATAGAGTACTTGGCATGAGTACACCCGAAGAGGCATTTTCTGGTAAGAAGCCTAATATTTCTCATTTGTAGATTTTTGGCTCACCTGTTTACATTCATGTGACAAAGGATGCCAGGAAGAAGGTGGAGCCAACTGCATAGGTTGGGATATTTGTGGGGTACACAAAAACACCCCACAATTATCATGTGTATTTTCTAGATAGTCGGATGACTGTTGTGCGACGGGATATCAAATATCATGAGGAGAAAGCCATGAAGTTGTCGCTTGAGAGGGAGCTACACTTGCATGTAGATGAGGAGCTACTAGTTCTTAAAGATGAGCCTCATGATGTGGATCAGCCACAAGAGGAGGTTCATGGAGTGGAAGAAACCACTCATGCAGTGCCAAAAATCAGAGGGCGGAAGCGCACTATAGAAGCTAAGCGACTGAATCTTGATGCAGTGCAGAATGTAGGAGCACCTACATCACAGTGCAGATAGAGACAGTCACCTGACTGATTTACTGGATACATGGCTATGATGAGAAAGTGTATCGTGACAGAACCATCTTCTTTCGAGGAAGCTATGGAGGATCCCGCATGGGTAGATTCCATGGTGGAAGAGCATGATTTGATTATTAGAAACAGTGCATGGGAGATTGTCCCAAGGCTAGAAGGGAAATCAGTGGTAAGTTTGAAATGGATCTACAAAGTGAAGCAAGATGCTGACGGGAGCGTTGAGAAGTACAAGGCTAGATTTGTTGCCCAGGGCTTCTCACAGATTGAGGGGATCGACTATGAAGAAACCTTTGCACCTGTCGTAAGGTATTCTTCCATACAGAACATCGTTGCTCTCTCAGCGCAGATGGGTTGGCACATTCATCAGATGGATGTGAAGACTGTGTTCCTCAACTGAGTCAATGAGGAGGAGGTGTGCATAGAGCAGCCTGAAGGATTCAAAATATTCAGCAACGAGTCGCATGTGTGCAGGCTCAAAAGAGCGATGTATGGGTTGAAACAAGCACCTCGTGCTTGGTACACATGGATAGACAATTATTTTACTGGACTTGGTTTCGCCAAGAGTGAGGTGGATCCGAACCTATACCAGATTGTGGTGGAGGGTAAGTTGCTAGTCATTTTACTTTATGTAGATGATTTGATGCTAACAGGTGATCAACTTTTGATACACTCATGCAAGGCAGATCTTGCAAAGGAGTTTGAGATGAAGGACTTGGGCCTCCTTCATTATTTCTTGGGATTGGAAATTTGGTAGCGAAAGGGTGCACTGTTTGTGTCTCAAGGCAAGTATGCCCGAGAGATACTGGAGAAGTTCAATATGCAAGGTTGCCAGCCTATCGACACTCCTCTTCCTGGTGGTTGGAGGAAAGAGGATGCTACATCGGCAGAGGTAGTGGATGCCACTGTTTATCGACAGTTGGTTGGTTCACTCATGTATCTAGTCAATACATGACCAGATATATGCTACGTTGCTAACTAGCTTTCACAAGCTATGGTTAAGCCTACCAAGCTCTTTTGGAAGGCAGGAAAGCATGTATTGTGGTACAGATAGTCGGATGAGTTGAAGCTGCATGGCTTCACGGATGCAGATTGGGTAGGGACCCCAACGGACAGAAAGAGCACATCTGGAGGGATATTCAGTATCGAGTCTACAATAGTTTCTTGGTACAGTAGGAAACAGAGATCTGTGACACTCAGTTCAGTGGAGGCCAAGTACATGGCAGCAAGTTTGGCTGCATGCGAGGATATATGGATGAGGAAGATCCTGGTCGGGTTGTTCGGTTCACACTTAGATCCTACTGTGATATATTGTGATAATCAGAGTTGCATCAAACTCTCGGTTAATTGAGTATTTCATGATATATATAAACATATTGAAATACGGTATCATCATATCAGAGATTGTGTGTAGCGGAAGATCATGTTACTTTCTTACATTCCTACAGAGGATCAAGATGCAGATATTCTGACGAAGGCACTCACCAGGAGAAAATTCAAATACCATAGAGATAGGATTGGGGTGGTAGATAATCCCTATCTTGTTGAGAGGGAGTTTTTAGATTCAACAAGATGATGAGCTTAATGAAAATAGTCGCCTTCACTAAGTGGGCCCGCAGGCTATTTTGGCGCAAAGTCTATTTTTAGACTATGTCTATTTTTAGACATGTCGATCATATTCTATGAGTTGTAGGATGCTATTTATGGATGGTTGGTCAAGTTGGAAAAATAGATGGACTTCTATTTTTAGACATATTGGGCGGAATCTATTTTTAGATTGCCAGTCTAAAAATAGATATGTCGAATATTATTAGCTCTTAATAATATTTGGACTTTAAACATTATCTTATTCTCTTGGAGCACTTCAGTTAAGTGCACAGATGTGGCACAGCAGCTGACAGAAGGAATTACGCTATTCCTGAGGGTTTACTGGAGCTAATGCATGAGGACTTCAGTTAGAACTCATGTGACAGAGTTTGGTGGAGTTATAGAAGTAGTTGATGGAGTTGTATTCAGTTTAACTCAGTTAGACTCAGTTGAGCTAGTTGTATCTAGTCTAATTGAATGATACACTAGTGAGAGGGGTGTGAATTAATTAGTTAATTAATTCAATAAATAATAACTCATTAATCAACTGAAGAATATATCAGTTAACTACAGTGCATGGCAGTTTCAGTGGAGACCAGTGTAGAGGTAGGTGAAAGAGCAAGTGTGACTATTAGTTGTGACTATAGTGATGCATTGATTGCATCCAACACTCAGTGGAGATGCCAATGAGGATTGCGCAGTGAAATTTTGGTGAATTTGAGTTCATTCAGAGCCGTTCTTCAGCATGGATTGCGCAGTAGAGGCAGGCTAGCATGTGGCAGAGATCGGTGCATGGATTTGCAAGATCGGGCCTGATTAGTGTGTAGCGATTGTATTGTACTGAGAGCTTGATATGATAAGATTTGTATGAGGATTGTTACATGATCTCTATGACATATATTATATATAGATATTTGGGGTTTTTAGCTTCAGGCTTTCCTGTTAAACAACTATGTTAATGTGTGTGAATTTGTATGGTTTCATGTGTGCATTGCAATTGATTTAATTTCCACATGTGATGATCAATAGTGGAATAGATTTTGTATTGTGCATGAAGTTAAAATAGTGTGTGATCAAGAGAATCTTGGATATATAACACATAAGTTAAATAATTTATACAGTATCTTGGATACATGCTACCAAGAGGGGGAAAAGTGCTGGAGGAGTTGGCCCCTCCCTGAGGGAAACCGTAACCCATGGAAGGATGAGTGTATAGATGAGAAAAGGCTCCAACGATACCGTCGGTAGCATGGGATGCCCCCGATATGTTGGCACCAATGGGTCTAGGGAGATTAGGTAAGAAGGTATAAACATAACCAAACTGTGTGTAGATCAGGTCATATTTCAACGAAATTTGGAGGGCAGCTTCTTCGATCTAAGGGAAATGATATGCGACATCTTTGCCAATAACAGGAAAAAGTGATCTGAGAAACCAATCCACATAGAAATGGTCTTTGAAGGTAGGGGCTTGACATAGGCTCTTTATTCTCTGCCATTCCTAGACATGATTGGATAGGCAGGTCGCAGACGATTGAAGAAAAGAAGTCAAAGTTCGGTACCAGTGTCATAGTGAAGGGAAGTTGGAAGTAAGACAGAAAAGCCTGAGCAAGAGTTGCAAAAGTAGTATGAGAAGAGGAGGCCTGGTTGACATACCACTTAGAAGTTTCTCCAGTAAGTGTACGTTGGAACAACCAAAGATGGATAGAGTCATTGGTAATGGAGTTAGATGAACACCACATGTGGAAAGATTGAACATGGTTTGTAGGATCCTCTCCAACAAGACCTTCAAACTTGGGGATGTCTGAAGGGAGCTTGGTTGGCATAGTAGTCCAACCATGATCATGGTGAATGGGGTCATTGATCAACTGGTTAAAATATGGAAGACTGAGGCCTGCCATATAAGGGAGTAGCCAAGATAATTCTTGTTTCAGTCCCACTAGTAGTATTCCTAGCATTAGGGCCGGTGCTACCACCACTGTTAGGTCCTGAACCAGACATGGTGAAGGTGACAGGAGGAGAACCGGGGATATAACCAGAAGGGGAAATCAACGAACCAGAAGTAGAGTTAAAATGGGGACTCGGAGGAGGACGAACTCGAACCCTACGCGGAGTAGTAAATCTTCCTACCAGAAACTGAGGATGAAGGCCAAGAAGTCTCCTAGATAAACGCCTTGGGGGTGCAATGATGGAAAAAAATACACGGATCACAGAAGGGGAGAGACCAACAAAGGAAAGGAGGTGCAGGATCAAATGATTAAAATGTCAAAACAAGGGCAGGGAGGTGCAGGATCAATTGATTACAATGTTATATTCTTGGCATGGCGATGTAAACTAGGCACTCTTCACTTAGGGTGTGCATGTATGTGATAAGTGTGTTAATTTTAATTTAAACCTAGACATGTGTAGAGAAAAAATAAAAAAGTATTGTATAACTGTAAATAAATCTGAAAATAACAGTAAAGTAAACTGAATATAACGGAAAATAAGCAACAAAAGATGCATTAATTTAAACCCAAGGAGGAGGGCTTCCCAACAACTAGTATATGGGTCGGAAAAATCTAGTCAAAACACACAAGATGGCCAATGGATCTAAAGTCAGGAGGGACAGGGATCTAAAGGTTAGATTTGCTGGAAATAGGTGCATATAACAACAAAAAACCATAGGGAAAAAATTTGCAAACAAGGTAGCGAAAGGCTACAACCTGGAGGGAGACAGAGAGGACCCTAAAGGAGGACCAACAAAACTGAAAAGAGGTGTTTTGGATATATGAATAACCAATCTGAAATGGATCTGAAAGTACAGGATCGGATATGAAAAATGGACACATTGAAATCTCAAATGACCTGCTTAAGCTAAACTCCTCCTAAAAAGGTGGAAGTGTACTAAAGCCCTAAGGGGGCTTGGTTTCTACTTCGATGAGTAAAATAGAGCAAGCATAGGTCCAAGACGAGTGGAGAGGGAGGTTAGACAACCCTGAAAAGTAGCCCAAAAAAACCTAGAAAAATCACAGAAAAATTCCTGCATAAAGTACAGGTCGCAGTTTTTTGGTTGTTTTTTGCACCCTGAAGGTTGAGGTCACAGTTTTTGGCCCAAAAAGTGTGACCTACACTTCCGGCACTCTCGGGAGCAGGTTTTATAAAAAAGTGTCATCTTAGTTGCGGCTGATACCTATCACCTGCGCAATAGGCCTAGAAACACACATTGGTTAGAATGTTTACTGTTTTAGGGTTTTAAAGGTTAAAAACAACATCAAGAAAAGAAAAATAAGAAGCTGAAGAAAAACCCTAGGGGTTAAAGCAACTGGTCATGTAGGGATCTGAAAAACGACAACAGTCGTAATCATAAACCCTTATGGAGTCGCCAGTTGTTAGTGTGAATTCTAATCGCAAGCGTACGAAAAAATATCACTTTAGCTGTGCATAAAAAATAACCATAACATCAAAGATGGCTGCCAATTTCCTTAGATCTGCAGTTAGTTGACCAAGATAAATGCTAAAAAATATAGATCTATGTAGTTAAAGACATTAAACAACAAATAAAAGCAATAGTTGCTCCATGCATCCAATAGACTAGACAAGAATGTTTTTAAAGAATTTTGGTATTTTTGACACCTGGGAAGGGAACATAGAAGGATGTTACCAGTCCCCCTCAATGGGATGGGTTCTTGTATGTCTTCAATGCTTAATATCTAATATCTATCTCTCTCTCTTGATGGTGAAGAAAACCCTGACAAAAATGGTACTCAAAGGGATCTCACAAGCAAAATGGTAGCAAAATATGACAATGATGGAAGATCGAAGTCAGACCAAAAGTATAGATCCAGAGCGATCTTTAGGTAACAAAATTATTGAGTGAATGGACAAACCCTTCTATTTATAACAAAATATTGATTTAGTCTAGATATTGGTGCATAATTAAAATATTATTAACCAAATCAAGATCCAACTTTTGTGGAATATTTTATTATATTTGTTGGAGGGAAAAAGGATTTGAATTTGGTCAAATCCCTTTTTTTGTAAATAATAAATAAATAAATGATTTATTTGTTATTTTACGAATGTGGTTGAGTAATAATTAAATAAATAGTGATTTATTCAATTATTTATAAATGATTTGGTCAAATTTAACAAAGAATATTATTTAAATAATGTTTTAAATAATTATTCCTAGAAAGAAATAAGATAAATATTGATTTATCTAATTAATTTTCCTGTTTGGGGTTAAATATGACCAAGAATATTAATTAAAATGTTGTTTAACTAATTATATCTTGAGTGTTTAGACCATAAACAACTTAATAAATTATGGATTATTAAGTTATTTTTCATAGTGAAAGCAATTTTACTAGGGTAAAATTGGTCTTACATGGTGTAATTTGGTCCATCTAATAGTAACAAGTTAGATGACCAAAAATTGGTGTAAAAAAATATTCCCTCACTCCTCCTTGCTACCCATATGAAATATCCAAAGGTGAAGGTGGCAAATATCCAAAACAAGTCTCAAATGGGGACTTTCCAGTAGAAGTGTGGATTGCTATGTTGTAGGAATGTTGTATATATGCTAGATTTTCATCCCAAGTCTTCAGATGCTTATGGTTGTATCCACTTAGAAGTTGCACCAAAGTCTTGTTGAGTACTTATGTTTGCCCATATATCTGTGGATGGAATGTTGTAGATACCTTCAACTTTGTATCCATATTCTTCCACAATGTAGTCCAGAATGCACTAAGAAATTTTGTATGCATGTCTAAAATGATGCTCCTTGGTATCCCAAAGTGTACCCAGACCTATCCAAAGAAAAAGTTTGATGCTTTTTTTCACTAATGTTCTTTTTATAGGGCATCATAACACACATTTTGTTGAATCTGTCAACTACCATAAACTATTCATGTCCCTTCCTGGTTGTCAGTAAACCTCCCACAAATTCCATGGAAATTCTTTCCCAAGGACGAGTAGGTACAATTAAGGGATGATATAGACCATGTTTCCTATTGATAGGCTTGCTATTACAGCAAAGCATGAATCCTCTTATGAATCTAGCTACCTTCTCTTGCATCTTGGGCCAATACACATACCTCTGCAAGTTAGCCATGGTATTCCCTACACCAAAGTTCCCTGCAACCTTGGAGGTGCATTAGGGGAATTTTGAGGTCTAAAATGGGCCTCCTAAGGAAATTATAAAATAATAGTGGAAATAATAAAATAATATTAGATTACATCATCAAATTTTGGAGGGAAAAAAGAAAAGTAAAAATAATAAAAAATAATAAAATAATAAAAATATTTTTTTCAACCCGTATTTTCAACTTATCTCCCTAATTTTTTACTCAAATTCCAAGCGGGAGTACTCATTGGATGCAAAATTTAATTCCTCATCCAAGGAGTACCCATGTTGCATACTTTCAATCGATCTTGCTACAAAAAAAAAAGAAATACATGAAAAACGTGATTACAATCATGTTTTTCATGTATTTCTCGTTTTTTGTGTAGAAGGGTCCATCGAAAGCATGCAACATGGGTACTAATTGGATGAGGAATTAAATTTTTCATTCAATGAGTACTCTCAATCGAAATTTGAGTAAAAACTTAGGAAGATAAGTTGAAAATACAGGTTGAAAAAGTAGTTTTATTATTTTATTATTTTTTATTATTTTTACTTTTTTACTCCAAAAAAGGTGAATCATCCCCCATGGTTGACATCATCATCTTGAATCCCATTGGTTCTTATAAATTTTATTTTGGTTGTACATTTTTCTAAGGAGGCCCATTATAGACCTCAAAATTCCCCAAATGTGAGCCTCTCTAATAAATTGCAAACACTCACCATTAGGAACACATAGCTTATCCGTCATGGAGATGGTAGTCAATGTTGTTGTCACCATCATGCACATGAATTTGAATTTGAAACTACTGATGCAACTACTTAAAGCCCTCATCTTCTGAATATGCCTCTCTGTATGCATCATGGGTGAATGGATCCATGTGCATAAGAGTCCTCAAAGTTGTAAACCTTGATGTGGGTGGCCTTGAAAGCATATTGGCCAAGCTTTTTGTGTTTCCCTTCTTATACTTGATCACCAAATGAAACTGTTGTAAAAACCCCATCCACTTGTAATGGCTGGTCTGTTGTAGCTTACTTTGGGCCTGGAAGTACTATAAAAACTCGTGATATGTGTGGATTATTGTCTCCTTTCCCATCAGGTAGTGCTTCCACTTCTTCATAGCTTGCACCATGACATAGAGATCCTTATCGTAGGTAGGGTAGTTAAGGACTGCCCCATGAAATAGTTTAGAATTGTAGCATATAGGCCTTCCTCCCTGCATCAAGACAATTCCCATAACATACCCACTTGCATATGTCTCCAATTCACAGGGCCACTGCAAGTTTGGCAATGCGAGAACTAGTTCTTGACTAGTCTTCTTTGTTAACTCCTCGAAAGCGTTCTGCTGACATTTTTATTACTGGAAACTCTTGCCACTTGTTGTTATGGCGTGGAGCGGTGCTGCCACCACTGAAAATGAGGTTATAAATTTCCTCAGGTATTGTGCTGACCCAATGAAACTCTTGACCTCAGAAACATTAGTAGGCACCAACCATTTCATGATGGCCTCCATCTTAGATGGATATATCTTCAGTTCTCCTCCACCAATCATATACCCTATATACACCAAAGAATGTTGTGCAAACTCACACTTCTTGAGATTTTCTAGCAGCTAGTGCCTCTTCAATATTCCAGCACCTGCACCAAATGTGAAATATGATCCTCCCAGGTAGCACTATATTTTAGTATATCATCCAGATAGAAAATAACAAATGAATATATAATAGGGCACAATATATCATTCATTAATATCATAAACATAGCTGGTGCATTACATAGTAAAAATGGAATAACTAACCACTCATACAAACTTTGCTTGGTTTTGAAGGTGGTCTTCCATTTATCTTCTTCTTTGACTTGAACCTGGTGATATCCAGACTTCAAATCTAGATTGGTGAATTAATTTTCTTTCTACAAATGATATAGAGATCATCTATCCTGGGTAGGGGGTATATGTTCTTGAGCATAATTTTATTGAACTCCCTGTAATTTATACACATCCACCAAGTCCCATCCTTCTTTGGCACAATGATGATGGGTGACTCACATGGTGATGTACTCAGTTGAATGAAACCCTGTTCCGGCAACTGCTACAATTATTTCTTCACATCACTTGCTTCTATCATAGACTGCCTGTACAACCCAATATTTGGCAATGGGGAGTCTAGCAACAATTGGATCTCATGCTCCACTTCTATCTTAGGTGGTAACCCTTTAGGCTCTCGAAACACATCCTTGTATGCCTATAATAACTCCTTCAATTTTTGTTTATTTTTCTTAGTACACCCCTCCAAGGATGCCTTTCCTCTTATTGGCTCCTCTTCAGATTGACTTTCTCTTAAAAACAATAAAACATACTTCTCGATGGAACTGATCAATTTATTAGCTTGGTTGGAACTTACCAATGAAATTTTCGACTTGCCTTTGTGTGCATTGATGATGAATGATTTTTCATCCTTGATGATTCGATGCTGGTTAGCTCTCCTCATGAATATTTCATCATGCATGTACATGTATGGACTCCCAAACATGACTCCACATACATAAACGGGAAGCACATCCAGATATACTTCATCAATAAAATTAACACTGATAGAAAATAAAATTTTGCATTGTTTTGTTACCTTCTACTTTGCATCCTTACATACCCATCCTAGTGGATATGGATTTGGATGATCACGAATTTCCAACCCCAACCGCTTGACCATCTCCACTGCAATGATATTAGCATGTGATCATGAGTTAAAAAAAACATCAATCTTTTTCTTCTTGACCTGTATCTTTATATGGAAGGGTTTGGTCATTTCTTTATGTTCTTGTTGCTAAGGGATAATAATATTCACCTCCTTTTGCACTGATGTACATATGAACTTCTCATCCACATCTGAGATGATTTCAACTTGGTTGCTTGAATCAGTGGCCATGAGATTCTTGTTATTATTATATTCTTCTTGTTCTTTGGGCTTAGCTCTGGATGCAACCTCCAACAATTCTCCTCTATATGGCCATCAATGTTGCAATCATTGATATGATATTTGCATTGGTGTGTTGTAGCTATCTTCTTTTTATCTTTTCCCCCTTTTTTCTTCTTCTTCCCCTCAGAATATTCCTGTTTCCCCTTTTGCTTCAATCCACTTGATTGCACTCTTTTCAGGCCTATGTTCTCCAGGTACTTTTCTTGCACACAAGCCTCATCCATTGATTTGGGCTTCAACAACATCACTTTCTCACACAGATGGCGGTGCAGACCCGCCAAATAATTGAGGAGTACATCTGGGTTCTTTGGAGAGATACCCAAAATTATAGCCATATTTATGAATTATGAGTGTACTCATGCACGCTTTGGCCCAAATTTTTCCTGAAGTAATTGGTCCAAAAACGTACCCAATGGTCCAAAACGTACCCAATGGGATAAAATTGTCACTTAATGAGGGTTTTTAAATCCTATGAATTATTCACTGGAGATTCTCCCTCTAACCTCAGGATTTTCACGTGGCTCTCCCACCAAGTCAGTGCATGGCCCTTAAATTTTATCTGCATGAATGATATATTTTTCCCTTCCTCGATATGATGGACATTGAAATAAAATTCTAGTTGTTGCAATTAGTGGTTTAACTTCAGAGCATCGATGTTGTCATGGTACGACTTGATATCAGATTTTGATTCCATTTTGAAAAGGGATTGATTCACGATACTTGACCTGGGTTGATCTTTTTTGGGTTCTTTCTTTGGATGGTTCTCCATGTCTTCCCGATCTTCCGATCACACTTCTGATTTTCCCTATGTATTAAACCCCTAATATTCTCCAAATATCACCAGCTTATTACTTAGGGTCGCCATGAGGAGGTTTACATTGAGTTTTATATTTGCGACTTGTTTTTCAAGCCGCTAAAACCTCGCCTCTGCAAGATCATGAGGTTCATTTATAGATTCGTCGACCATGATTAAGGTTTTACAATTTTCGACCCCACTGACTTAAATCACCTAAAATATCCACAAATACCCAAAGAAACCTGCTCTAATACCAAATGATCCATAAAATTATCTGGGTATTCCACTATATAGTTCATCACAATAGATCTAATAATATTATATTAGAACTCTGAAAATTATACACTATTACAGTTTATTAAACTTTAAGATATGTGGATTTAACTTTAATTAGTGCATGCATGCAGATGGAAATTATGTAGAAAAGTAGAGAACAAAAAAATAAGCACACATACACACACATAAGACACAAGATATTCTCTCTAGGAAACCCTTTTGGGAGAAAACCCAACTAGAAGGTGAGGCCGCTTCGCTCTCTTTCTCTCTCTAAAAATATGGCTCCAGGTACAATGAAGTAATGCCTGTGGCCCGTGGGATGATAATATGCATAGATCCTTTGTGTGTGCTCTACCTCCTATCTCTTCTAAATATATTTTTTCAGCTATGGAACAAAATTATCTCGAAGGAATGAAATTCCTCTT
The DNA here is from genome assembly GCA_034641835.2 of Pinus albicaulis. Classification (NCBI taxonomy): domain Eukaryota; kingdom Viridiplantae; phylum Streptophyta; class Pinopsida; order Pinales; family Pinaceae; genus Pinus; species Pinus albicaulis. Next base: position 705,037,422 of record CM076579.1, read on the forward strand.
CCTCCTAGTGGCCCAGTTATAACACAACCCGATAGCCTAATAGTTGTTAATTTTGACTATATAAAATCTTAAATAGAGTTAAAATATAGAATATTCTAGAGTATTTTACATCAAAAACATGCGGCTAGCTCCTTTTCCATAAATAATGGGGGTTGACGTGACATCCTTCCAAACTATAGGTGTGAAAACAAGAAGTTCAACTTCTGAGTGGCATAACTTTTTCATATGGACTCTAATTAACACACTTCTTACGCCGTTGGAAATATATTTGTGTGTGGAATAGCATGGAAAGGTGTGACGCTAAAGATACAAATTTTTATCCCCAAAAAATGGGGTTTGATGCCAGAAAACACTCTCGGAAGGTTTCAGGCCCTATTTCGCCAAACTATGCCCCACTGGTAAAAATGGTCCTGTGAGTTGATTACTCCACTTTTTCCACTCCAAATGCATCGAGATGGATGAAAAACAATATAATGATCCAATTTGGATCACAATTAGTCAAGCATTTAAAAAATCTATAAACATACCATGTTAAATAAATCAAATAGAGGACATAAGAAAACTCATACCTCAATGTATCTTATGGGAGGCTATCACATCTGCACAAGTCAGGCCAGATTAGTACGATACACTATCAAAAATAAATAAACCCATAATTGAATATCATAACTATAACCATATGCATAGGGAAATCCATATTATCACAATACATATAACATCAAGAATCTTAGCTACAATGACCACACTCGTCATGTATATGACCACAATGCATATAAAAACAAGTTACTACCACACATGATTATTTTATGCATGTGCATATGACCACACTGCTAAAATAACATCTATCATGCATGTAAACAAACAAAAAATAGGATGAAAAGAATATACATAACCATAATGCATATAACAAACATTAACCATCATACCTGCATTCCAAACATACAAACATGTATGCCGATCTTCTCTTACTTTGAGGTATAGTGTTGCAACCTCACTCTAATAGTCTATTTTTATTTCTCTATCTTGTTGGGTGTGTGTTATATTCTTTACACAACTAGTCCCACGCGTTGTAGGTTGCACCAGGTGTAGCGGGGGGGTCACAGGGGGTGGCAACCCCCTTGTTGGGGGGTTTGCAGGGGGTCGTATCCCCCCCTGCATGGGGTTCGACGCAATGCTTGGGGAATATTTTTTTTTTATCTGGACCTAATAATAGTTGGGAAGAACCAAGGATGAGGGGTGGACCCAAAGATGGTGGGCAGACCTACCCATGGTTTTTTGCATGGGCTTTTCACATGATTTTGGGCATGATGGTTTTCTGCCCATGGTATTTTGTAGATCCAGTCAATGGAGCCACTGTTATGCTATAATCCAGGGTTTAGTGGATTTGGTTTTATGAATGCTTCGACATGCATATTTATGTTTTGTAACATTGAAAGGAATATAATGAAAAATAAATTTGGTAGTCCCGATTTTGGGATCCAGGGGAAAATATTTGTGTATATTAATTTTTTGTTCTCGCCATTTTTTTTTTTTTAATATTTTAAGAATTCTTTTGCAGGTAATTTATGTACATGGTTAAAACCTACATATATTAGCCAACATATCATGATCATGATGACACAAACTGTAGTGTTGACTATACCAAAGCATGCATAACAATCACATAGAAAACTAACATGCATGCATGACCAACACATTCCACCCATCTCCAAGTATTTGAACCATGCTCTGATACCAATCTATAACCACCCCTCCCATATCTACCCACTTTCACTGGAATACCAGGGAAAACATGAGAGGAGGAACTACTATGACATGACTCAACCTTTTAAGTATAGTTAAGGAAGTGGAATTGAAAAACCAAAACTTTACTGACTTCCCTCAGGTGCTACAGGACCCCTAAGTGCCAAAAAACAACTCCAGGTGTATAAAAATTGAGTTAAATTTCCCTTTTAGTGTCCTGGAATCCTAAGCAGTGGAAAAACACTACCTGAATTCAATTTTAACCCTTAATTCACATGCATAAGCCCGCAAGGGAGAAATTTCAATATTTTTCACCTAGTTATGTACTTGCGACCGTGGGATTTAAGCTAATTTTTCAGGGCTAGTCTCGAGACCACTTCCTATAACTTGATGGAACTTTCCAGACAATAATTGACACAAAGACAAACCTTTATCATAAAACTTGATCAAGGGATTGGCCTAACCAAGCCTAACCATGACAAACATTTCGTCGAACACATTGAGAACCTGTAATCCACAGGTCATGAATGCATATTTAAACATAGGGGCCTGATACTTATATGAAAATCATCAAGAATGTCCAATCCCTCTCATAATAGCTGAAATAACATCACTTAGGTCATGCATTCGATAAATTTTCATTTACCAATAAAAAAAATGTTAAGATCCATAACTAGAATTTATCATGAAACTATGCTTATAACCAACATATAACCAAAATAATAACAATTAAAAAAACCATAAAATCTGCATAATAAAAAGTATAAATACTCATTAAAATATAAGAGGAAAAGAGCTCTTATTAACATATGCAAAATCCAATCAAGTCAGGGACTTCCACATACCACCCGACCATAGATTGGGTTAAATGAAATCTTTCTTTCAGCCAATCACCCCTGTGCCTTATTCCAAGCATGAATGTGGGACTCACAAAAAAATAGCCTGGGGTTCCTTGAGATCTAATTCATATCCCACCATTACCAGTTAAGGGATTCCTAGGCCCGAAACCCTCATCTATACAACCAAGCTTTACCGCAATACCATCATTACTGATCAATGGATTCCTAGGCCAAAGAATAAACATACCCTACCATACTTTACCGTAATCCCACCAAAATTGGCCAGGGGATCATTAGGACCTAAACAAGCATACATGCCTCCATATTTCTTCACTAATACCTTGAGGAATTTTTCTTTCTAAACGCTTAGGATTTACCGTGTATCCTTCCATTACCAGTTAAGGGATTCCTAGGCCCTTGGGAATTTTCCTGAGACCACCTCACCCAGTTCCAAAACCATATGGAAATCCAGCTCAACCAAATGAAAGAACCCCATCACACCATGGCTATCTAGGAATGGCGAGGAAAGGTCGAAAACAACTGTCGCACCTGGAAAAACCCATTCTAATGTCAACAAGAGAACCAAATAGACACATGCACATACCATGCATGCCACAACTAGCAAGGAAATGATACATGAAACTCAATAATTTCAAGTAATACCGATGTATCCACTTGATCCATCTCTTCCTTGCTTGATATTTTATTTCCCTTTGCTTTCTTGTCCTTCCTTTGCCTTCATTTCTAAAATGTTAGAGTGATCCAAGAATTCTCTCAGTGTGCAAGAGTATGAGAGAAAGAATAGAGAGAGAGATCCAACCCAAAATTGATAAAAGAATCAACTGAAAAAAGCCATGAATTGATCTCCATAAGCCTTTTTATTATTGAGGCCTCTATTTTTTTCACTTTCGTCTACTTTTCCTTCAATTTTCCTAACATGAAAACCTGTGACCTTTCATCTTCATTTTATCGTATTTTCCATTATTTTCATAAATATAATGCCAATTGATGCCTCTTTTTATTTACAAATTTTTTTAGCCATAAAAAAACCATAGTGACACCTGCTATGATTTTTTTCCCACCATTCAACTTGGAATACATGTCCCATGACCTTGGTCTTATATTTTTTTACATGGAAATTTAACCAAGGGATGTTACAAAATTTAATGTGGATTAATAAAATAGGATGGTTTAGATGTTGCAGAATCATAGATATTGTATTTAAAATGATGAATTTAATATATGAGACTCAAAGATGTGGTTCTCTAGATTTCCTAATTTTCTTGGTTAAGGTTTTCAAGGTAAATCATGATGCTTATTTGTACACGATATATGTATTTTCTATGATGTTTTTTTAATAAACATATTAATTGTAAAGGTTTAAAATTTACACATCCTCTTCATTTTTTTTAAATAAAATATGATTTATATATTTATAAGTAATTTTATACATAAAATATTATCATAGATATTCTAAATTAAACATGATAAATATTATTTAATAAAGTATTTTACATATAAGGCCCTAGGGGTGCGACTTGTTGGCCAACGAATGCACTGCTAAGGCATTCGTTTTATTGTGAAAGTCACTGGTTCAAACCTCCACTTACCTATGTGTCGTGCTTGGGGGCAGTGTGGTTTCACTTGTAGGTTATAGTGGCAGTCGTCAGGGACCCACCTTGAGTCGCGAAAGTACGAGATCCGATGAGTTACTGATTCCGCCAGCCATAAAAAGAATTATTTTACATATAAACTATAGAGATCCAAGAGTTATCTCAAGTGGTCATGAGAGAAATGTGGTACTTCTTATCTTTCCACCAAAGTTGGAGAGGTCATTGGTTCAACTCGCTTTATCCCCTTGGGGTTAGGCACTATACTCGCGACTGAAAATTTAGTGTGTTCATCATCCATTACAATGATTTATAAGTGATACCTTTCTCTTTCTCTATTATTTTAACTATTTTGAATCAACCAATTTTAAGATATGTATTGTTGAGAATTTATGGGTTTAATTTTAATAGAATTAGGATTATTGTTTAAAATTTTCACTTTTTACCCTAAATGCTATTACTTATAAACTATAAGATGCTGCAACTTATGGTTAAGGAGCTAGATAACCTATGTATGAAGAATGGAGGATTAGCCAAACTACTTGGAGTAGGAGGAGAGTTTTTATTTTATCATGAAAGAAGAACTATCTATCCAATGGAACAAGGATAGGGTTTTGAATGAAGGTGAGAAGGAATTATTTCTAGCGTATTTTCCTTCCTAAACCCCTAATCTCCCTCAAATTTTCCATAAAAAGGGGGTATCCCATAAACCTTGTAGTCCCAAGGTTTAGAAATCTGGGTGAAAGAATTGGAAGAGAAGTCAAGCATTAAAGTTTCAACAATTGTTAGAGTATGAATCCCTAAATTTTTTTCATCACACATATCTAATCCTAGGTATCGATGCTAAGAAGAGTTAAATGAATGAAGAGGGTGGTGGTACAATGCAACTCCAAGTTATAATCCTAGCATGGGAATACCTAGGGAACTTCACCATTAGCTCTAGACTATTGAAGAAGGCTAGAAAAACATAAAAATTATGAACCTAAGTTGCATGGAGTTTTAGAGGGGCGGTTTACTAGTCTGATGTGAGAATAAGCTAAGGTGGAAACAAATAAGAGCCTTGGGATAGGTAATTTGAGTATATAAGAATATGTTAGAGGTTTCCAAGGGTGTATAGAAGGATGGATCAAATCAAATGTATCCAAGAAAACTCAAACAAAGAAAACAAATATAAGGTTTAAAAGGGAAAATGTGAAAATGGTGTTAGTGAGATAACTCCATATTAGAGGTGTTGGCTCTAAGAGAAAAATAAATTTGGAAGGTAAGTCTTATGAGCAGGTTGTTTCTAAAAACTCATTGAGTAGCTAGGTTGATATGGTTTAGAGAAAAAGGTCCGGACACATGTCTAGTTTTAATATTTCGATGAATGTTTGGATAGATTTTTCTTTTAATTTTGGGAGGCATGTCGACTAGATATTGAAGGGTAAATGTTTCTAGGGTTTGAAATTCTTGTTTCTTAGGAAATGGACTCCATGTTTTGACCCTATAAAGGAAAAAGGTTCTTACATACTTATACCACATTTATGAATGTAATTATGGAGCGAGACATTCTTTATAAAAGTATGAAATAGACTAAACCTTCATTGATATGGAAGAAAATATTTTATTAAAAACTAATAGTATGACATCAAAAATATTTATGGAAGTCGAATTAAGGGAAGGAGTTCTTGATGTAATGGAAATTGATATGGTAAGTGGAAATATAATCAATTTTTGTAATATTGGAAGATTTATTTTAGATGAATATGTCATGAGTATGGACACCTGGTGTAGGATTGTTTTGGATTAGGAAGGAAATGGGAGTGGTGCAAAGTAGTAAATCCCTCTCAAGGGAAAGGTAATTTGAATGGAGGGAATTTCCTTGATAACATATATTTTAAAGTATAATATTCCTAATGGAAAATTTACAGTGATAAAAAAACACATGCAACACATTCAACACATTCAACACAACAATTTCACATCAAACATCAGATAACCAGAAATGCATCAAAACACGCCAAATGGGCCAATTTTGTTATATATATTTGTAAGTGTACAATATTATTTGGAAATAATGAACTTGGGATTGCTTAAAGAAACCTACAAGCCCCAGGTGAATGTATATCAGTTGCCCAAGTGATGTAGAAAATATCCCACCGAAAATTCCACGTTGGCCCTTGAAGAAGTGCAATTATGGTTGAATGGAACCCCTGTTTGTACCTCCAAAAATTCCTAGAAAATTCCACCAAATTAATCCTGGACTCCTCACCCTAAACCCAGAAAAACCCATAAAGGGTTTGGCCTAGTTTTGATGCTTCAAAATTGACCCCCAAATGCTTTGCCCTTCTCCACTGCCAGAAAATTTCAACTATGATAGATATTGTGTTTTCTACTCCTCAAAATGGCCAAGAACTCTCCAAAAATCCCCTCCATTCAGATTCCCAACAACCCCAACTTCTCAAACCATCTCTCAAGCCTCACCACACTCAGCCCCCACAAATGATTGCGTAGTCCTCGACATGATGACGTAGGCCCAATCATGACAAATGTGTATTGATGTGAAATGAACCATCTGCACCTAAAAATCCTTTCTCTTTACTTGGAATTTGGTTAACAAATTTCTCAGAAATAGTATAACTTCTAACTTCGGCACCAAACCCCACCAAGAACTATGTGGCTCCTTCCCTGCATCCCAGTTGAGCTAGAAATTCATTGTATCTCTCCCTTGGCTCCAAGAAAGATAAAATTTCCTTCCTAGGGTGGCACTTGAAGTCCATCGAAGAGAGGTTGAGGTTCCTCCTTGGGAAACTCTTGTGCTCAACAACACTATGTAACTGGACTAAACAAGTAGAGTAACAATTATATGTCAAATGTTTAAAAAAGCCCCAAATGATGTTGTCTTCCTCTTATTTATAATTGAAGATCCCTTTCCTCATGTGGTCCCCTTTCACCAAGTATTTAAAGCTCCATACTTAGAAATTCAAATTTCTCCATCAAGGGGGTGCGTATTTTTTGGGGAAGTGGCCCCCACCTTCCACTAAGGAAAATATTTCAACCCCCTTTGTCCTAAGTATTTTCCCAAAAATTACCTTAGTCCCAAAAATGAAAAAATTGGAAAAATTGTGATTCTCCTTAGAAAAATATTCAGGAAGGGACGTTACAGTCCTCCCCTCCGAGATGTTGCTTGTCCCTAAGCAACTTCAAATTTGGATGCTGTAATATTTGCTCACTTTCCTAGGTGGCATCCTCATCCAACAAATCCTTCCACTTGAATAAGTGCTCCCGGATGACCCAATTGCTCAACCTCCTCTCTCGTGTCTCTAATATGGTTTCCAATGTCAATAATAAGTGCCCCTAATCATCCAACAGAGGTAGCTCAATAACTGTTGTAACCTATTGTTCCAATTCCTTTTTCAGGCATGATACATGGAACAAATTGTGAATCCAAATCTTTGAAGGAAGCTCTAGCTCATAGGATACATCCCCGACCCTTCTGGTCACCCCGTATGGCCCATAAAAGCATGGTCTAAGTTTTTCCACCCCTTTATGCTTCAACGAAGACTGTCAGTAAGGATAAAATTGTAGGTAGACCATGTCCCCCACCTCAAACTTCCTCTCTACCCTGTTCCTATCAGCGTACATCTTTTGTTGATTATGAGATACCTGGAAATTTTCCTTGAGAGCCTGGATCTCCTGGATCTTTTGAACCCAACCCTTTGCCCCTAGGACCCTGCTATCTCCAAATATCATGTCATAAAATGAAAGTGCATCATATCCATAGAGTGCTTGAAAAGGGGACATACCAATCAACATGTGATAAGTGGTGTTGTAACAAACATCTCCCAGGTGGAGTCACCTCAACCATGCTCTCTGTTGTCCCATCACATAGTTGCGTAGGTACTCTTCTAGTCACTTTTTCATGATATAGTTCTACCCATCTATCTGTGGGTGAAAGATGGTGTTGGGTGTAAGCTCAGTCCCTACCAACCAGAACAACTCCTGCCAGAAATCCCCCACTAATTTGATGCCCCCGTCATTGAAAATGTTCTTTGGGAGACCATGTATGTAGAGCACTTCCCTAAAGAACACTTGGCTAGCTGAGAGGCTGAAGATCTTGATGGGATATAAAATAATTGAGTGAGCTTGGTCAATTTTTCAACCACAATGTAAATACAATCTCTCCCTTGTGCAGTCGGAAGCCCCTTGAGGAAGTCTATGGACAGACTCTCCTACTTCCTCTGCGGGATGGGGAGTGACTTTAGTAATCCTGCGAGGTGTGATAACTCAACCTTGTTCTTCTAATAGACCACCCACTCTTGTACATATCTCAATACATCCCCTTTGATTCCATGCCAAGAGAGCTTCTTGTAGGTTTTAACCCTGTAAAAAAAATATCTGCAAACAAATTATTAAAGACAGAAAATAAATAATAGCGAGAGAATAAAAAATAAAACAAATATACACAGAGATTTTTCCGCTAGATCCCAAATCAGAACTACCAACTCGATTTTTCATTCTATTCCTTTTAGTGTTACAACACACACACACACACACACACACACACACACACACACACACACACATATATACATGTCAAAGCATTCATAAACCCCAATCCATTAACCCTGGATTAGAACATAACCATAGTTCCCTTGACCAGATCTACAAAATACCAGGGGTTGAAAACCATCATGCCACAAAACTATGTGCATACCCATGCACAAAACCATAAGCGGGTCCACCCACCTAAAATAGGGTCCAATTTTTTTTTCTCGGGGCTCTACCTTGGACCTCGTGTAGGGGGCTACCTACTCCCTTCAAACCCCTAGATAGGGGGGCTATCGCACCCCCTGTGACCTCCCCGCCCGACGCAACGAACAGGGAGGGGCAATCACCCCCCCATGAGGCCCCCGTATGTGTGACTATTCGTGGAAAGAATATAACACATACCCAACATTCTCCCACTTGTTGTTTTCTTCCGCAAGGGGCCACAAGAGAGCTCAGTCATTATTTCAACCCTGCAATACCCATTTTTTCTCTACACCAATAGAAATTATGAGTGCTCACAGAATTCTTCAATGCATCTGTAACATTCTTCAAAGTTTCCTCATTTACCAAAAACACCTTTTTATCCCCAACCATATCTCTCACAAAGTGATATTGAAAATCAATGTGCTTTGTCTTTGAATGATAAGCAAGGTTCTTAGCCAAGAAAATTTCACTTTGGCTATCACAGTCTATCCTTATAGCTCGTTGCACCAACCCCATACTTGAACATAATCTCTTCAACCAAACTTATTCCTTGCTTGCATGAGTGGTTGTCATGTATTCTGCCTATGTAGTTGAAAGAGCCACTACAGACTGTCTTTTACTCATCCAACTGACTGCACCTCCAAATAGGCTAAACATAAACCACTTGTAGATCTTCTTTGGTCTAGATCTCCAACCTAGTTTGCATAAAAAAAAACACAGATGTCCAAAAATCTGTCCAATACTGGTCTTCCGTGGTAGCAAAAACCATAATCACTAATGCAATACAAATATTTGAAAACCTGCTTCACTGCTATTCAATGATCCTTCCCTGGTTTTGACATAAACCTGATCAATACTCCCACTTGCATGCATAATGTATGGTCTAATACAAACCATTGCATACATTAGGCCCACTACACTTGCATATGGAACATGGGACATATCCTCCTCTTCTTCTTGTGTCTTGGGACACTGTTCAACATATAGATTTACACCTACAAGAATAGGAACCTTCACCAGTTTACTATCCTACATATTTAATCTATACAATATTTTCTCGACATACTTCCTTTGGTTTAACCAGAGATTCCTCTTTTCCCGATCTCTCTTAATTTCCATGCCAAAAATATAGTTTGTAGCACCAAGATCCTTCATGTCGAATTTGGATAAAAATTGGGTCTTCAAATATTGGATAATTTCTTTGTCATTTCCAATCAGCAACATATCATCCACATACAAGACCAAATAAATGACATGATCACCAATTAATTTAAAATACACACAATGATCCTCTTTGCTTCTAGTGAAGCCAAGTCCCCGTATATAGGTATCAAATTTCTGATTCCACATACTTGGTGACTGTTTTAACCCATACAAATAATTTTTTAACTTGCATACTAGTTCTTACTTACCCTTCACTACAAAGCCTTTAGATTTCTTCATGTAGATCTCCTCTTCCAGATCCTCGTGGAGAAATTTTGTCTTCACATCCATCTGTTCTACCTAAAAATCAAATGCAACATCAACAGATAAAAGTAATCTAATTGAAGTAACCTTGGTAAAAGGAGAAAAAATATCACCAAAATAAATTCTTGACACCTAGGAATAACCTTTTGTTACCAACTGAGCTTTGTATTTATCCACCTTTCCTTCTACACTCATATTATTCTTAAACACGCATTTTCTCCAGATGGGATTCCTTCCAGCTGGTAACTCCACCAGATCCCATGCCTCATTTTTGTGAAAGGATGCTATTTCATCAAGCATGGCCTCCTTCCAGAGTTTTCCATTCTTTGAATCAATTCCCTCCCTGACAGTTTTGGGATCATTATCAGTGATAGTTAAAGAAAAATTTGAATAGACAACAGATGGACTATACCTTTATGGTTGCCTTCTTTCTTGAACTGATCTTCTCACAGTTGGAGTTTGTGGCTCTTCCTCTTCTGAATCTTGTTATGTTGTAGAGTCTGATTCATCCTCCTTTTGCTCAAACTCTATCTTCTCAAGCTCCTTTGGTAGGAATTCATGTTTAAAAACATCTTTCACCTCTCTAAACACCACATCTCAACTATACACAACCTTCCTTATTTATAGGTTCCAAAGCTTGTAACCTTTTAAACCATTCTTATACTCAATAAAGATGCACCTTTCATATTTATTATCCAACTTGGTCCTTTTCTCCTTTGGAACATGTACATATGAATCAAATCCAAATACCCTCAGATGTGAAAGAGAGGGTTTCTTACCAGTCCATAAATCATGCAGAGTCTTATCCTCCAACACTGATGAAGGTGATTTGTTAACCAGGTAGCATGCAATCTCCACTACCACTTCCCAAAATTCCTATCTTAACATGATACCACTGAGCATGCTTCTTGTCTTTTCCATCAACATTATGTTCATTCTTTCTACAACTGAATTTTTTTGAGGTGTGTATGGAGTAGTCTTCTGATGTGCTATACCACACTTCTTACAAAAATCTTCAAATTGCTTCTTGCAAAACTCTCCACCATTATCTGTCCTCAACAATTTTATCTTCTTATTTGTCTGGTTTTCCACTAGAGCCTTAAATTCTTTAAATATGTCAAAGACTATAGATTTCATCCTCAATAAATATATCCATGTATTCCTTGAGAAGACATCTATGAATGAAAGATAGTACACATACTTTCCTAGTGATGGAACCGACACAGGTCCAAACACATCACTGTGCACAAGCTCTAATATCTTGTTTTCCCTCTTAGCACCAGAAGGAAAACTCACCTGATTCTGCTTCCCATATACAAAATGTTCACCAAAATTGAAATCCAGAGATAAATTATACATACCTTCTACCCTACCTGTTAACTCTAAATTGGTACTGATGGGATGCTCCACCAAACAACTTAAAGTAACTTTTTCAAACCAGCTTTGACTGAGGATTAGCCTCTTCAGCCTGAGAGGGCTCTCTCAAATTGACTTATGATTTGATCAATTAGGATTATATCAAATGGCTAACTCTCTGATAAGTGATTTAATGTATTTTATTGAAGGTGAAAAATGAAATAGGTTTCACTACCATTGGGCTTATGGATTCAATGTGAGGGAATTGAATGATAAGTGAATCTCCTTGTGGAAGCTGAGGCTTTTACTATTTCAATGAAAGGACAATATTAACACACATAAATGTTCAATAGCTCAATGTTAAAAGGAAATCAGAGCATGCATAACATGAATTATGAGTAATTCAACATCAAGATATTGGAAATAAGATAAAGAGAAGCATAAGACATAATCTCATTGAAATACTCCAAGAATCTCAGGTGAAGCAGAAACATAGTTAATGTATGTTATCGATGATAACAATTTACAATAGTAGTAGTGTCAAATAACATTCTCCAACCTCTTCTCATTTGAAGTTCTGCCTATTAATATGGTTTTTTTCATTACATTGGATCTTCCGAGCTGGCTAGATCATCGAACCATAATTTTGACATGTATCTAAACCATAAACTACATTCCTGGAACTGCACAAGACACCTAATAAATTAAGACTTACTAGCCTATTAGGACTCTATCTATCATTTATTACATCACTTATCTATATAATAGGATAATTACAATTCTAATGACCAGGTTCTCGAGTGGAACTCACCATCACCAAGACATAAATATACACCCTATATTTACGAACTAAGACTGCTACATTTTAGGAAAAGATAAACATAACTTTGATCACTATCCGCATGTTGAGCTGGATAGGTGACAATTTTGTCGAGTAGTGAATCTCTGTTGGATTGGCCCATTTCCATCTTGAATATTTCCATGTGGTTGGTTTCTCTTCAACATACTTTCCAAACATCCAAATACCACAAAAAAAACTCCGCTACAAAAAACATAGTACTCTAGGCAGTTTCGTAGCGTAGTTTAGTAGCATATTCATTTCAGCCATCTAAATCAAATTTTTTCTTCTTTTTCTAATTAGGTAATGTTTGTTTGAAAACATGAGATAAATAGTACTCTTTCCCTCCTTTTATTTCCAGCAAAAATGAGTTTTGTAGAAAAAATCATCCTACAGGGATTTTGTAGCGAAATTTGGCCTTCAAGCCTGGGCTTCGCTACGAAATTGACTAATTGGTTGAAAAACATAGATTTTTCATTTTTCTTCAAAATTTCAGCTTCCAAACTGAAAATGATGTTTCCTGCATGCTGTAAAATTTATAAAAAATGTTTAGGCCGACCTCTCAAACTTTGGGCACTCCATCCTTAGTAGTAGAAGGTTGTACCTCTTCAGGCTCATTTATCGCTTTAATTTTCAACCCAATTTTCTTCAATTATTCCTGAATCATTTCCATTTTGTCCTATAGCTCTTTAACATGTCCCTTAATATTTTTCCTTTCAGACTATAACCACAGGTTTCTTTTTCTAGTGTTCTTCGTTACTCTCCTTTAAGGAAGTGTTCTTTTCAGCAACCTTTTGGAAAATTTTTTCAATGAATTATCATATTGGTTCATTTATCATTCAATTTTCCTTCAAAATCTTCCATCAGTTGTCTGTCTACCTTGGCCTCTTGTAGTTCCAATTTAACTTCAATGACCTCTTCTCTAGCCTCTCTTAATTGCTCCTGCAATATCCGTACTTCAGTCTTTTCCACCATCTTCTCCTTTCCCTTCCTTTTCACAAAAACCTATTATGTCGATGGAGATAGGTATATGCCGTTTTCTGTGATAGGCTTCTTTGCTTTGTGAACATTTTCTGTCATTTTTTTTTTCCATGAAACCTTTTGCAAGCTGTAACCTAGTCAGTGGTTTCCTTGGCTAGAATATGAAACTTGCATCTTCTCCTACAAAATCTAATTTTTTGACAATATTACCTTTATTTTTCTTCCTTTTTTCCCCTTCAATGTCTTCCGCTTGGAAAATTGGAGATTATTCAATGTCTATTTCTTGGAGGATGTCTTCAAGATTTCCCTTGGCAATTCTTTGGCTTATAGTTATCCTCCTGCTACCATGTTTGCTAATTTTCTGTTTGTGGCTTGTAGGGATATCTGCCTCTGGTATAGGTTCTACTTCAACTTCCATTGGCTCCAAGATAGGCTCTACCCATTCTTTATTTACACCTTCTTTCATATATGGAAATGAAGTTGTTTTTGGCTTTGAAATCTTCTTAGGTGTCATTGAATCAACTTCATATCCATTGAGGAAAAGAAAATATGCCCAATAATTGTTTACTTTCTTTAATTCTTCCTACACTAAGAGTTTAATTAGGCCATGGTAGAAAAATGATGTCTCACTACCTTCAACCTTGGCTTGGACCTTATCAGACATCTTCCCTAAACTCCTAAATAAAAAGAAAGGCAGATCGAGGGGCGTCTTACCAGTGAAATGTAAAAGGAGCCTGAAATGGTATATGTAAACCATATGAAACCTCCCCTCACAGGTAAAGTACTTCTGGATAACAAACAACAACTTAGAATAATTCTCCTTCATTAAAATCCTGGGAATACTAGATGCCATGTCATATCCAATGTGCTATGGTTTGAAAAATTCCTCACAGCTCTTCATTTTGAATTTGGTGGCTTTGAACCACTCTTCACCTTCTCTTGGTATCTCTGTAGCCTGAGAAATAGTATTAGGTGATACTATGAAATTTAAAATTCCTACCTTTGAGGTTGTCCCTGTAAAGTTTATTGCAAAATATTTTGATATTTGGTCATGAAATCCTTGAAGCTTCTAACAGAAATGTAGACATCAAAAATTTCTGAAAGCATCCTGAAACTGGGATCTTCATTCAATATATTGAGGTCCATAGGCTCGTATCTCACACAAGAGCCCCCCTTTTTCACCTTCTTATTCATTGTCATTCAGTTTTATAACCTCACTGTTTCACTAATTATGACACCTGCAAATAAAAATTCTAGACAACAAGCTACTTGTGCTATGAATCAACTCTTCAAATATGACATTGTGATGCTACATACAAGAACAATAGATGATAGAGAGATGCTTAGAGGTGAAGTTTTAAAATGCAATTTGAAATTTAGGAGAATGATGCCAAATGTGAGAGAAAAAGATAATAATGAAGGTAATCACGATCTAGCATGCTTGGGTGATCATGAAAACTAATTGGGTGACCTCACCTTGTCCCCTAACCATCGGAATTTTGACACCTCACCATGCTCTATTTTTTTTGCAGAAAAAACATGATTCCACAGTGAAGACAACTAAAAACTTAGCAGATTTGTTACAGAATTGTCAGGTGATTCCGTAGAGAGATCCACCATTCTGCAGTTATATTTGCTAACGAAAGATGAAAAAATAGACAAGTGGCATATGTTTGATTTGAGGGCATGCATGTGAATACTAAATGGAATGGAGTGGATTTTACTAACATGACATGACTTATGGGGGGTTTTAGACTTAGGGTAGGGCTTATTTCATGAATTTTTCTTCTATTTCATGGACCAACCTTACGAGATAGAATGAAACCTAGGTGAGTGACACTAATAAAAAATTAAAGATTTATGTGTGATAACACTACCATTACCAAAGGCCCTTCTCTCCAATATGTCCAAGCCTTTGATGCCATAGCATGGCATTTTCTCCAGATACCGCTAGGATTTCTGCTCCACTTTCCAGAACCATAGAACTATTGCACCCATCAATAACAGTGCTACCCTAAAGCTTTTACAGAGTTCCAATCCGATCTCCTCACATTAATACCAGTGCTCCACAAACCATTTTGCAGGTATCTTTCTCAAAGACTGTTTTTACACCTGCATCATCCATCTTGCTTACAGAAATCATATTTCTGGCCTATGCAGGAATATGCAAATACCACCTTGTAGCTTCAGCTTGAATTTTACATGTCCAAATATTTTGGCCTTCCTATCATCGCCTAAGAAGACATCACCACAATAATACTTCTCATACTCACAGAACTACTCCCTATGAGGGGTGAAGTGAAAGTATGCACCTAAGTCAATCAACCATGCCTCATTATATACATGTGTATTTGAAGAAGAAGCCAAATAGACATCCCCGCCTTCATCTGAGGTGGTTTTTGCCTCTGCAAAAGGAGCATCATCAGATCCCTTTCCTTTCTCAAGAGCTTTAGATCTGTAGTCCTTTTTGAAGTGCCCTTCCTTTCTGCATTTCTATCACACCTTTACAGGATTTCCTGGAGATTTACATCTCCCTCTAAATTTAGATCTCCCACTCAGAAACTTATTTTTGTTTCTATTATGGGACCTTCCTTGTACAGAATAATAATAATAACATATATTAAGTTTGGTAGTCAAAATTAATATATGTTGCGGAATAATATTATAACTTGGGTGTTTAATCCAAAGTTTAAGAGGAAAGGAAAGCACCGCGTCACATATGTGTATACACAAAACAATACATGCACATTTCCAATATGTGGACAGTAATGCATCGCATCAAAAGATAGACCAAGTTCAGCGAGTGGCCCTATAAGGGCATTCTAAGTATTAAAACGTTTTATTATTTGTATAACGCCGAGAGTTATTTTATGTTTTATTAAAAAGGCAGTTGTACATACAACAGTTGTATAACTACAATGAACAGGGAACTGAATAAAAGAGAAAATGAAAAAGAGAGTGGTGTGGGATGAAGGTGTAAGGAAAAGAGAAAGAGAGGATTGCTATTCGAAATATATGCTATAATTGAATAAAAGTTTTTAACTGTTTATATTGCTTGTGATGTAATTGGAAAGTCTCCGGAGAAAGATAAAGTCCTGCTGTAAAATTGAAATGGTACATTTTCTCTAAGTAAATTGATAAAAGAGAAGAGAATGTAGAATTGAAGAAAAATAAATAATCAAGAAGATATGAAGACTGGAGTACAGTAAAAGAAATCAAAGGTACAGAACAGAGCTGATATCCAAGGTAAATCAAAAAATGCTTCTTTTATGAAAAGAGAGGGAGTTGAAGCTTCCTTGCAAGTTGTAGCTTGCATAATTCGAGGTTGAAGCCTCCTGTAGGTTGGTGCTTACAAAAAATCAGTGGTGAGAGGGAGTTGGAGCTTGCCTTTACATCACAACAATAATAAGATGTGGTTTTCTCCCTTTATGGGTTTCCACGTATATCTGTTGTCTCTGTGTGTGATGCCTATGTGTTGATATGGTTATTCAGTCTGCTTAATACTTACTGCTCTTGTCATAATTCCGTTGTTACATTATCTTAACATTTCTGCACATATACGTTTGGTTCCATATAAAATTGATCATGAAAGATAAATTGTAAATAAGTTTTATTGAAAAGTTTTAAAAAATTCTTGAAGGTGTTAAACTGATTCACCCCCCCTCTCAGTTTAACTAAGGTTTCAACAATTGGTATCAGAGCTGGTTCCTTTTTGTAGCAGTTTAACAACTGAAAGGAGATCCTAGGTTCTTGGGATGGCTAGTCAAGAAGGATCCTCAACGAACAAAGCCCCTTTTTTCACTGGTGCAAATTATGCCTTCTGGAAAATCAGAATGAGAACATACATAATGTCCTTAGGAGTATAATTTTGGGCTGCTGTGGAATTTGGATATGACTCTAAGGAAAATGTCCCAGAGAAAGAAGCCAAACAATATTTTGTGGCTAATGCAAAGGCAATGAATGCAATCTTGAATGGACTGTGTGAGGCAAAATTCATCAAATTAATGCACAACGAGACTGCCAAAGAAATGTGGGAAACTCTAGAAAATATTCATGAGGGAGACAAAAAGGTGAAGACAGCTAAACTTCAAGTCTATAGAGCCCAGTTTGAAAATTTAAAGATGAATGATGATGAAGATATTGCTAGTTTCTTTTTAAGGGTTGCATAAATTGTCAATAATATGAAAGCACTAGGTGAAACCATGCAAGAATGTGTAATTGTTCAAAAGATCCTAAGATCTTTGCCATCTAGTTTTAATCCCAAGGTCTCTGCCATAGAAGAAACAGCATATTGGGAAACCTTGACCATGAATCAGCTTCTTGGAAAACTAACAGCGTATGAGATGAGACTGCCACAGAAGAAGTCAAATGTAAGGGAGGCAACTTTTAAGGCAGAGAATAAGAAAGAAGAAAAATATGAGATAGGCTCCTGTTCTGATGAAGAAGAGGCCAAATTTATCAGGAAGTTGGATAAAGGCTCAGGTAAGTATAAAGGTAAACTTCCATTTAAATGTTTCAATTGTGGAAGAGTTGGACATTATGCTTCTAAGTGTCCTTATAAGAAAACAAAGAATCAGACTCAGGAATCAGAGAAGACTATATCTAAGAACTGGCAGAAAGGGAAGAGATTCAATAGAAAATCTTTCTATGCTCAACAAGACAACAGTGCATCAAAAGACTCAGTTGAATTATCTAGTGAAGAAGGAACATCAGAATTTGTTTTGATGGCTATAGAAGAGCTGGAATAATTTCCTTTAGAAGATGAGGAAGAAGGTGAAGTGGACCTTGAGGGGGAGTTAAGAAGTGCCTTGGAGGAAATTGACAAACTAAAACTGAAGTGCATAAAATAGAAAGACATTCTTCTCAAGTATGTAAGAGAGGAACAAAATTTAGAAGCCCTCATTCAGTTGAAAGTAGAGCTTGAAGAAGCCAAGAAGGTAGAGGATATTCTACTTAAGCAGATCAAGGATAAAACTCAGGAACAAGAGAAGTTGGAAGAAGAAGTAGTTTGCTTAAGGAAGATATTAGAAAATACCCAGAGGAAAATAGATACTTCTCAGATAACAAGCTCTGGTAAGTTAAATGAGATTCTAGATGCTCAAAGATCTCCTCTGATAAAAACTGGGATAGGCTATGAAGGAGAATCAAGCAAAGGCAAAGAAAAAGAAAAAGAAAATATTATCTTTGTAAAAGCACATGAGAATATCCAAGCAGCCTAGAAGATTTCAAAGGAAGAAGAAGCTCAAATGGAAAAGGATGACGTGAATAAATTTTCAACTGAAAAAAGCTCGTATACTCCTGAATATGTCAAATTTGGAAGTTATCAAAGGAGATTTTTTCCTCCTATAAAAAATGCCACTTGTTATGCCTGTCACAAATTGGGACATATTGCTGCATATTGTCATACAAGAAGAATAAGTACAAACCAGCAAAGGATGCAAATAGTAAAAAGTTTTACTCAAGCAAGAAAATGGAGAAGACAACCTTTTATCAGGTATGCAATTTTTTTTTATGGATACTGTTTTTATAGTAATGAATTTGGCCATAAAATCATAGAATGCAAAAAATATGGACAAAGACTGATGTTCAAAACCTCAAGGAGGTTTATGAATCATGGAGAGTTTACTTCTACTTATAATTCTACTAAATATATATCCAAATGCTGTGTATGCAATAAAATTGGACATATGTCTTCCAAATGTCCTCTGAGAGAATATGGTTCATCATCTCAGAAAAGCTACCAAACAAGAGGATGCTTGCAGTGGAAAAAGAAAGTGAATAAATGTGACTTGGCCCTAATAGCTCAAGATCTAAAAAGCCAATGGTATTTGGACAGTGGTTGCTCAAAGCATATGTCACGAGATAAAAGCAAGTTTATAACCTTTGACGAAAAGAAATCTGGAAATGTTACTTTTGGAAATGATAAAGTAGGAAAGATCAAAGGAAGAGGCTCAGTCAGTCTGAACAATGGTAGAGGAAAAGCCCAGGATGTACTATTTGTGGATGGACTGAAAGCGAATCTGTTGAGTGTTAGTCAAAGGTGTGATAAAGGCTGTGAAGTTCTTTTTAGATCTCAAGACTGTGAAGTAAGATCAGGCACCAATGGAAAAACCCTGATCAAATGTGTTCGAACGAAAAGCAATGTCTATGTAGTAAAAGAAGAAAATGAAGCATGTCATCTTAGCAAATTTGAAGAGTCTTGGTTATGGCATAGGAGATTGGGACATCTAAACTTTGATCATATTATAATTCTAAGAAAAAAGAATGCAGTTAGAGATATGCCAGCGATAAAGAAGCCTTCAAATACAATATGTAAATCCTGTCAGCTAGGTAAGCAGACCCGTACATCTTTCAAAATCAAAGAGAAGCTATCTACAAGCAGACCTCTTCAACTTATTCACATGGATCTGTGTAGGCCTTCGAAAACTAAAACACCAAGTGGAGAATCCTATTTTATGCTAATAATAGATGATTTTTTCAGAATGACATGGGTTGCATTTCTCAAGCACAAATCAGAAGCACTTGAGAAATTCAAAATATTCAAGGCTTTGGCAGAAAATAAAACAAGATGAAAGCTAAAGTGCATCAGATCAGATAGAGGGGGTGAATTTACAGACTATGATTTTGCAGACCTGTGCAATGAGCATGGGATTAAGCAACAATTCACAATTGCAGGAACACCTCAGAAAAACGGAGTGGCAGAGAGACATAACAGGTCTATACAACAGATTTCCAGAGCCATGATGCAAGAAAGTAACATTCCTAAAACCTTTTGGGCAGAAGCAGTACACACAGCTGTGCATATCCTGAACAAAGCTCATTTAAGACAAAATAGTGACAAGACTCCTTATGAATTATGGCATGGTAAACCTGCATCAATCAAGCATTTTAGAGTTTTTGGAAGTAAGTGTTTTATAAAAAATAATGATGAAAATTTGGGAAAGTTTGATGCAAGAGCAGATGAAGGAATATTCTTAGGATATGCATCCAAGAGTAAAGGTTATAGGTGCTACAATAAAATACTTCACAAAATTGTAGAAAGTATTGACGTAAGATTTGATGAAGAACTATCAGACAAATTAAGAAGTACAGATTGCAGCAATCCTCCGAAAGTTCATGAAGAAGAGAATCAAGATGATGTTGAAATAAACAAGCCAACAGAAGATACAGATCTAAGATAAAAAATCTCCTCAAGATACATTCAGAAGAACCATCCAGAAGATCAAATCATTGGGGACAAGAGTGTAGGTGTACAGACAAGAAGACAACTAACTGAACAGTCTGAAGAGGTATACCTCGCAATGTTGTCAAAATAGAGCCAAAGAAGTTTGAAGAAGCCAGCAAAGACAAACATTGGGCGAATGCCATGAATGAAGAATTGGACCAAATTGAGAAGAACAACACTTGGGAACTAGTTCCAAGACCCAGTGAGAAAAATGTCATTGGCTCAAAATGGGTATTCAAAAATAAGATGAATGAACAAGGACAGGTAATTAGAAATAAAGCTAGACTTGTGTGCAAGGGATATTCATAGGTTGAAGGACTTTATTATGATGAAACATTTTCCCCTGTAGCTAGAATAGAAGCTATCAGACTGTTTTTAGCTTTTTCTTGCTATCAT
This sequence comes from Pinus albicaulis, assembly GCA_034641835.2. Classification (NCBI taxonomy): domain Eukaryota; kingdom Viridiplantae; phylum Streptophyta; class Pinopsida; order Pinales; family Pinaceae; genus Pinus; species Pinus albicaulis. The sequence goes on from CM076579.1 coordinate 705,058,611, forward strand.
GATTTCAAGGTATACCAAATGGATGTGAAGTATGCCTTCCTGAATGGAGATTTAGAGGAAGAAGTCTACATGGAGCAACCAGAAGGGTTCTCCTTAACAGATAATGTAGACTATGTTTGCAGATTAAAGAAAGCATTATATGGGTTGAAACAAGCTGCTTGAGCATGGTATTCAAGACTGGACAAATACTTGCAAAAATAGGGGTTCAAGAAAGGGGGAGTAGACAACAACTTGTACATAAAAGCAAATGAAGATGAACTTTTGATTGTAGTAGTGTACGTAGATGATATCATGTTTGGAAGAAACAAAGATGAGTTAACAAAAGGATTTGCTGAAGAGATGAAATCAGAATTTGAAATGTCTATGATTGGAGAGCTTACCTTCTAGCTAGGACTACAAATTCAACAAAAGAGCACATACACATTTATCTCACAAGAAAAATATCTAAAAGAGATGTTGAAAAGATTCAAAATGGAAGATTGCAAACCTGTGTCAACTCCCATGACTACTGGATGCAAGCTTTGTGCAGATGATGGAACGACTGATGTAGATCAAAAACTTTACAGATCCATGGTTGGAAGTCTGTTATACCTAACAGCTTCTAGACCAGACATTGTGCTGGCTGTAGGAATTGTGGCAAGATATCAAGCAGCACCAAAACAAAATCACTTACTAGGAATTAAAAGAATATTCAGATATCTACAAGGGACTGCACATTATGGGCTATGGTATCCAAAAGGCAAAAACTTCATTTTGACAGCATATATAGATGTAGATTGGGCCAACTGTGTTGATGACAGGAAAAGCACAAGTGGAGGTGCATTCTATTTAGGAGAAAGTCTGGTGGCATGGTTAAGCAAGAAACAAACATATATCTCTCTGTCTACAGCAGAATCAGAATATATAGCAGCAGCAACATGTTGTACATAAGTCATGTGGATGAAGCAAACCCTCCAGGACATGAAGGTAAGCATTGATGAACCTATCTCAATCAAATGTGATAATACAAGTGCTATAAGTATATCTAAAAATCCCGTGCTTCACTCAAAAACTAAACATATCCCAATCAAGTATCATTTTCTCCGAGAACAAGTGGCTCAAAAGATAGTAAAACTGGAGTATGTACCAAAAAAAGCACAAACAACGGATATATTTACCAAACCTCTTGCTAGAGAACCATTTGAATATTTGAGAGATAGACTAGGGGTAGTATCTGTAGATGCTACTCTCTGATATGAAGAGAAAGCACAGTTTCAGGGGGAGAAGAGAAACAAAAATATCATTCCAGGGGGAGCTCAGCCAGTAAGGGAAGCATGAAACAGGTCCTCAGGATCAAAAGGATAGACTCTCCACTAAGAGATTAGCAACCCCTTTGCCATTGATGTCAAAGGGGGAGGAAAAGCAGAAATGCAGAGGAAGCATTGGATTATTTGTGGATGTGTTGCCATCAATGCCAAAGGGGGAGACTGTGGGAAATGTTGTCATTGATGGAAAAGGAGCACAAAGGAGCAGCACCTGAACCAAAAATAAGGCACAGTAGAAGACAGGGAATAGAGGCAACAGAGAGGTAGCAGAGGCAACAAAAAGAGAAGTAAGGAGTAGCATCAGTCAAGAAGCGGAGAAAGCAGGTAGTGAATTGAGAGGTTCAATAAGAAATTGTATGAGTTTGTGTGGGCATGCATGAATAAGACTCTGTGATAGGGTTTTTGGATGGTACTCTGGTTTTGAATGCATAAAGGGTTTGTAATTAAATCTGTATGTATAAATGAGGAATCTGTTCTGAAATCTGTGTGAATGGGCTTTGACTGTCAAGAAGAAATGGTGAAAGAATGTGCAAATAATTTCTGTAATTGGGGTGAATTGCGTTCTGTGGGTTATTGAAAGAATCAGCATTTATGTTGGTGTTGTATTTGGCAATGCATAATATGAGCCCCTATTGTAGTTAAGGCGTAGCTGAATAAGAATCTGAAGTTTAAATCATTGAACTGTGGAAGTGTCGACTTAGTGTCCAAGTTGTTTGCCTATGGTGAAGGAAATCAGAAGTGGCTGACATTTACAGAGGAACCACTAGAGAAGCTGACAAGATTGAATATGCTGTGTGTTAATTGTAATGTCGAACAGTCAGGGGTAAGCGGAATCATATAAAGAAACAATGGAATTGGTGTTTTCTAATTAAAATATGTTGAGGAATTGCACATGAAAGGCAGAGTTCATGTATATATAAGCGCGATGGAACCTTGAGGGAGAAAGCAGCGGAACCGTGACTGGAGTGAACAGTAAAGGCGGGTTTCTGGTTTTGATCACATGGCCTTCGTCAGGCAAGTGGTAATTAGAAAATCAGCGTGATTCCATACACTGGGCGACACGTGTCCCTGAGCGATTTTGGAAAACCACCCCTCATCGCGCATTATCACTCGTGCATCTAAGCCAAGCGATATCCGTCGGATCACACGGGGCAAGGCGACGTGCTCTCTGTCATTGGATGAGAAGGGTGACTTAAGCCAAGGTACGTTATATGGATATTGTGGGCCCGAGAGCTTTAAATATGAAGTTTGGTAGTCAAAATTAATATATGTTGTTTAATAATATTATAACTTGGGTGTTTAATCCAAAGCTTAAGAGGAAAGGAAAGCACCGCGGCACATATGTGTATACACAAAACAATACATGCACATTTCCAATATGTGGATAGTAATGCATCGCATCAGAAGATAGACCAAGTTCAGCGAGTGGGCCCGTAAGGGCATTCTAAGTATTAAAACGTTTTATTACTTGTATAACGCCGAGATTTATTTTATGTTTGATTAAAAAGGCAGTTGTACATACAACAGTTGTATAACTGCAATGAACAGGGAACTGAATAAAAGAGAAAACGAAAAAGAGAGTGGTGTGGGATGAAGGTGTAAGGAAAAGAGAAAGAGAGGAGTGCTATTCGAAATATATACTGTAATTGAATGAAAGTTTTTAACTATTTATATTGTTTGTGATGTAATTGGCAAGTCTCCAGAGAAAGATAAAATCTCGCTGTAAAATTGAAATGGCACATTTTCTCTGAGTAAATTGATAAAAGAGAAGAGAATGCAGAATTGAGGAAAAAGAAATAATCAAGCAGATATGAATACTGGAGTACAGTAAAATAAATCAAAGGTAAAAAACAGAGCTAATATCCAAGGTAGATTAGCAAATGCTTCTTTTATGAAAAGAGAGGGAGTTGAAGCTTCCTTGCAAGTTATAGCTTGCAGAATTCGAGTTTGAAGCCTCCTGTAGGTTGGTGCTTACATAAAATCAGTGGTGAGAGGGAGTTGGAGCTTTCCTTTACATCACAACAATAATAAGATGTGGTTTTCTCCCTTTATGGGTTTCCGAGTATATCTGGTGTCTTTGTGTGTGATGTCTATGTGTTGATTTGGTTATTCAGTCTGCTTAATACTTACTGCTCTTGTCATAATTCTGCTATTACATTGTGTTAACATTTCTGCACATACAAGTTTGGTTCCATTTAAAATTAATCATGAAAGATAAATTGTAAATAAGTTTAATTGAAAAGTTTCAAAAGATTCTTGAAGGTGTTAAACTGATTCACCCCCCTCCCTCTCAGTTTAACTAAGGTTTCAACATTATGTTCTAATCCAGGGTTAATGGATTGGGGTTTATGTATGCTTCGACATGTATATATATATGTTGTAACACTAAAAGGAATATAATGAAAAATCAAGCTGGTCGTCCTGATTTGGGATCTAGGGGAAAATATCTGTGTATGTTTGTTTTATGTTTTATGCCCTCGCTATTATTTATTTTCTATTTTTAAGATTCGTTTGTAGTTAATTCTATACAGGGTTAAAACCTACATTTGGTATTAGAGCAGTTTCAGCTTCAAGGGGACGCCTTTGTTGTTGAGGGGTTTTTTTTCTCGAGCCTAAGGTAGACCTTGTTCAGTGGGAGATCTGTAGGATATATTATTGCGGTGAAAGAAGATGGCGAGCAACAGGAAGATAGAGATCGAGAAATTTAATGGTCAGAGTTTTGAGTTGTGGAAGCTCAAGACAGAGGATCTATTGGTGGATAAGGACTAGTGGATCGTGGTAGATCCGGGTACTAAACCAACGACAATGTCAGATGAAGACTGGAAGAAACTGGATCGGAAGGCGAAGAGCACAATACAGTTGTGTGTCTCAGATTCAGTATTGTTGACTGTATTTGGGGAAGCTATGACAAAGACCTTGTGGGACAAGCTAGGGACTTTGTACCAATCTAAGTCTCTGGTGAATAAATTGTTCCTGTGGAGAAAGCTGTATAACCTGAGGATGAAGGATGGAGACTCGGTGATGAAGCATCTGGACGCCTTCAATACTGTGGTAAGTCAGTTGTCATCTATTTATATTAAAATCTTAGATGAAGATAAGTGCATCAGTTTTTTGTGTTCTCTACCATATTCGCGAGACAGTTTGGTTATTGCAATAGGTAGCAATACAACTACCTTGAATTTTGATGACATTATCTTAGGCTTGCTGTCGGAGAAAATGAGACGAAGAAATATGGAGGTTCAGAATGGAGATGCCTTATCTGTATGAGGAATGTCCTGGAACATAAACAGGAATAAGGTTTTGAGTGGGAGATCTAAATCTAGAGGGAGATCTAAATCTCCTGGAAAGTTTGTAAAGGTGTGCTAGAAATGCGAAAAGGAAGGGCACTACAAAAAGGACTGCAGATCTAAAGCTCCTGAGAAAGGAAAGGGATTTGATGATGCTCCTTCTGCAGAGGCAAACACCACCTCGGATGAAGGTGGGGATGTGTATTTGGCTTCTTCTTCAAATACACTCATGAGTCATGGTTGATTGACTTGAGTGCATCCTTTCACTTCACTCCCCATAGGGAGTGGTTCTGCGAGTATGAGAAATATGATGGCAGTGATGTCTTCTTAGGTGATGATAGGAAGGCCAAAATCGTTAGACATGGAAAATTCAAGCTAAAGCTGCAAGGTGGAAGGATTAGAACACTTCCTGGTGTTTTGCACATTCCTGCATTGGCCAGAAATATAATTTTTGTAAGCAAGATGGATGATGCAGGTGTAAAAACAGTGTTCGAGAAAGGTAACTGTAAGATGGTTTGGGGAGCACTGGTGTTAATGTGGGGAGTTCACATTGGAACTCAGTACAAGTTTCAGGGGAGCATTGTTATTGATGGGTGCAAGAGTTCTATGGTTCCCGAAAGTGGAGCACAAAGCCTAGCGGTCTCTGGAGAAAAGACCATGCTATGGCATCAAAGGCTTGGACATATTGGAGAGAAGGGCCTTCGTATACTGCATGGAAATGATATGGTATAAGGTATGTCTAATAGCTCTCTGGATTTTGATTTCTGTGAACATTGTGTATATGGGAAGCATGATCGGGTGAGTTTTCCTTCTGGTGCGAAGAGGGCGAAAAAGATATTAGAGCTTGTGCACAGTGATGTGTTTGGACCTGTGTCGGTTCCATCACTGGGTAAGTCTGTGTACTATGTTTCATTCATAGATGACTTCTCAAGGAAAACATGGATATATTTCTTGAGAAATAAATCTGAAGTCTTTGACAGATTTAAAGGATTTAAGGCTTTGGTGGAAAACTAGATAGAGAAGAAGATAAAGGTGTGGAGGACAGATAATGGTGGGAAGTTCTGCAAGAAGGAATTTGAAGAGTTCTGTAAGAAGTGTGGTATAAAACAGTAGAAGACTACTCCATACACACCTCAGCAAAATGGAGTTGCAAAAAGAATGAATAAAACGCTGATGGAAAAGGCAAGAAGCACACTCAGTAGTAGTGAGTTAGGACAAGAATTCTGGGCAGAGGCAGTGGAGACTGCATGTTACTTGGTTAACATATCACCTTCATTAGCGTTGGAGGATAATACTCCACATGAGGCATGGACTGGTAAGAAACCCTCTCTTTCACATCTGAGGGTATTTGGATGTGATGCATATGTACATGTTCCAAAGGAGAAAATGAGCAAGTTGGATAATAAATCTAAATGGTGCATCTTTATTGAGTATAATGATGTTTTAAAGGGTTACAAGCTTTGGAACCTGAAAACAAGGAAGGTTATGTACAGCTGAGATGTGGTGTTTAGAGAGGTGAAAAATATTGTTAAACATGAATTCCTACCAAAGGAACTTGAGAAGATAGAGTTTGAGGTAAAGGAGGATGAATCAGACTCTACAACAGAAGAAGACTCAAAAGAGGAAGAGCTAAAAACTCCAGCTGTTAGAAGATCAGTTCGGGAAAGAAGACAACCAGAAAGGTATAGTCCATCTGCTTTCTGTTCAAATTTTTCTTTAACTATAACTGATGATGATCCCAGAACCATCAAGGAGGCAGTAGATTCATAGGATGGAAAACTCTGGAAGGAGGCCATGGTTGTTGAAATGGCATCCTTGCATAAAAATGAGGCATGGGATCTAGTGGAGTTGCCAGCTGGAAGGAAGCCCATCGAGAGAAAATGGGTTTTTAAGAAGAAGATGAATGTAGAAGGCAAGGTGGAGAAATACAAAGCTCAGTTGGTAGGAAAAGGTTATTCCAAGGTGCCAAGAATTGATTTTGGTGATATTTTTTCTCTTTTTACCAAAGTTCTATTAGATTACTTTTATCTGTTGCTGCTGCATTTAATTTTGAGGTAGAACAGATGGATGTGTAGACAAAATTTCTTCACGGGGATCTAGAAAAGGAGATCTACATGAAACAACCTAATGGCTTTATGGTGAAGGGGAAGAAAGAGCTGGTATGCAGGTTAAAGAAGTCTCTGTATGGGTTAAAACAGTCACCAAGGATGTGGTATCAGAAATTTGATACCTATATACGGGGACTTGGCTTCACTAGAAGCAAGGAGGATCACTGTGTTTATTTTAAATTAATTCATGAAAGTGTTATTTATTTGGTCTTGTACGTGGATGATATTTTGTTTATTCGAAATGAAAAAGAAATTATCCAAGATTTAAAGACCTAGTTGTTCTCCAAATTCGACGTGAAGGATCTTGGTGCTGCAAACTATATTTTGGGCATGGAAATTAATAGAGATCGAGAAAAGAGGAAGCTCTGGTTAAACTAGAGGAAGTATGTCGAGACTATATTGCATAGGTTCAATATGAAGGATAGTAAACCAGTGAATGTTCCAATTCCGGTAGGTAAAAAGATGTTTGTTGAACATTGTCCCAAGACACAAGAGGAAGAGGAGGATATGTCCCGTGTTCCATATGCAAGTGCAATGGGTAGCCTAATGTATGCAATGGTGTGTACTAGACCAGACATTGCACATGTAGTGGGAGTATTGAGCAGGTTTATGTCAAACCCAGGAAAGGATCATTGGATAACAGTGAAGCGGGTTTTCAGATATTTGCGTGGCACTAATGATTATGGCTTATGCTACAAGGAAGACCAGGATTGGAAAGAGTGTTGGACATTCGTGGTTTTGTTGATGTAGACTGGGCTGGAGATCTGGACCAAAGAAGATCTACAAGTGGGTATGTGTTTAGCCTATTTGGAGGTGCAGTCAGTTGGATGAGTAAAAGACAACTTGTAGTGTCTCTTTCAACTACAGAGGCAGAATACATGGAAGCCACTCATGCAAGCAAGGAAGTAGTTTGGTTGCAGCGATTGTGTTCATGTATGGGGTTGGTGTAGCAAGATATAAGGATAGACTGTGATAGCCAAAGTGAAATTTTCTTGGCTAAGAACCCTACTTATCATTCAAAGACAAAGCACATTGATGTTCAATATCACTTTGTGAGATATATGGTTGAAGCTAAAAGGGTGTTGCTGGTAAAGGTGGACACTTTGCAGAATGTTGCAGATGCATTGACAAAGTCTGTAAGCACTCAGAAGTTCTCTTGGTGTAGAGAAACAATGGGTGTTTCAAAGCTGGGCTAGTGACTCAGCTCTCCTGTGGCCCCTTGCGGAAAGAAAACAACAAGTGGGAGAATGTTGGTTTTTTCGGTGGGCGGACCCGCCCATGGTTTTGTGCATGGGTTTGCACATGGTTTTGGGGCATGATGGTTTTTGGCCCCTGGTATTTTGTAAATCCGATCAAGGGAACTAAGGTTATGTTCTAATCGAGGATTAATGGATTGAGGTTTATGTATGCTTTGACATGTATATATATGTGTTGTAACACTAAAAGGAATATAATGAAAAATCACGCCGTTCATCCCGATTTTGGATACAGGGGAAAATCTATGTGTATGTATGTTTTATTCTCTTGCTATTGTTTATTTTCTATTTTTAGGATTCCTTTGCAGCTAATTTCTGTACAGGGTTAAAACCTACAAAAATAAGGACCAATTTTTTCTTTTCTCGGAGCACTGCCCCAGACCCTGACAGGGGGGGCTGCCGCCCCCCTGTGATCCCCTTGCTGCACCCGACACAATGTACAGGGGGGGATATCACCCCCCCTGTGACCAACCCGCACGTGATTAGTTGCGGAAAGAATATAACACAAACCCAACATTCTCCCACTTGTTGTTTTCTTTTCCGAGGGGGCCACAGGAGAGATGAGTCACTAGCCCAGCTTTGCAACACCCATTGTTTCTTTACACCAAGAGAACTTATGAGTGCTCACAGAATTTGTCAATGCATCTGCAACATTCTTCAAAGTGTCCACCTTTACCAACAACACCCTTTTAGCATCAACCATATATCTCACAAAGTGATATTAAACATCAATGTGCTTTATCTTTGAATGATAAGCAGGGTTCTTAGCCAAGAAAATTGCACTTTGGCTATCATAGTCTATCCTTATAGCTTGCTGCACCAACCCCATACTTGAACACAATCTATGCAGCCAAACTGCTTCCTTGCTTGCATTGGTGGCTGCCATGTATTCTGCCTCTGTAGTTGAAAGAGCCACTACAGACTGTGTTTTACTCATCCAGCTGATTACACCTCCAAATAGGCTAAACACATACCCCCTTGTAGATCTTCTTTGGTCCAGATCTCTAGCCCAGTCTGCATCAACAAAACCATGAATTTCCAACACTCTTTCCAATCCTCATATTCCCTGGTAGCACAAGCCATAATCACTAGTGCCACGCAAAGATCTGAAAACCCGCTTCACTGCTGTCCAATGCTCCTTCCCTAGGTTTGACATAAACCTACTCAATACTTCCACTGCATTTGAAATGTCTGGTCTAGTACACACCATTGCATACATCAGGCTACCCACTACACTTGCATATGGAACATGGGACATATCCTCCTCTTCTTCTTGTGTCTTTGGACATTGTTTAGCAGACGACTTTAAACCTACACAAATCAAAACATTCACCAATTTACTATCCTGCATATTGAACCTATGCAATATAGTCTCGAAATACTTCCTTTGGTTTAACCAGAGCTTCCTCTTTTCCCGATCTCTCTTAATTACCATGCCCAAAATATATTTTGCAGCACCAATATCCTTCATGTCAAATTTAGAGAATAGTTGGGTCTTTAAATCTTGGATAATTTATTTGTCATTTCCAATCAACAACATATCATCCACATACAAGACCAAATAAATAACACGGTCACCAATTAATTTAAAATAAACCCAGTGGTCCTCCTTGCTTCTGGTGAAGCCAAGTCCCTGTATATATGTATCAATTTTCTGATACCACATCCTTGGTGACTATTTTAACCCATACAGAGACTTCTTTAACCTGCATACCAACTCTTTCTTCCCCTTCACTATAAAACCTTCAGGTTGTTTCATGTAGATCTCCTCTTCTAGATCCCCGTGAAGAAATGTTGTCTTCACATCCATCTGTTCTACCTCAAAATCAAATGCAGCAGCAACAGATAAAAGTAATCTAATAGAAGTAACTTTGGAAACAGAAGAAAAAATATCACCAAAATCAATTCCCACCACTTGGGAATAACCTTTTGATACTAATCGAGCTTTGTATTTCTCCACCTTGCCTTCTACATTCATCTTCTTCTTAAACACCCATTTTCTCCCGATGGCCTTCCTTCTAGCCGGAAACTCCACCAGATCCCATGCCTCATTTTTGTGCAAGGATGCCATTTCATCAACCATGGCCTCCTTCCAGAGTTTTCCATCCTCTGAATCTATTGCCTCGATGACAGTTCTGGGATCATCATCATTTATAGTTAGAGAAAAATTTGAACAAAAAGAAAATGGACTATACCTTTCTGGTTGTCTTCTTTCCCGAATTGGTCTTCTCACAGTTGGAGTTTGTGGCTCTTCCTCTTCTGAGTCTTCTTCTTGTTGGGTTTGTGTTATATTATTTCCACGACTAGTCACGCATGGGGGGGTAACAAGGGGGGTGATAGCCCCCCCTGTACATCGTGTTGGAAGAAACGTATGGGGGGGTCACAGGGGGGCTGTAGCCCCCCTTGTTGGGGTCTGGGGTAGCGCACCGAAAATTTTTTTTGGTATTTATTTTCCGGTGGGCGGACTCGCACATGGTTTTGTGCATGGGTTTGCACATGGTTTTGGGGCATGATGGTTTTCGACCCTTGTTATTTTGTAGATTCGGTCAAGGGAACTACAATTATGTTCTAATCTAGGGTTAATGGATTGGGGTTTATGTATGCTTTGGCATGTATATATATGTGTTGTAACACTAAAAGGAATATAATGAAAAATCAAGCTAGTCGTCCCGATTTGGGATCCAAGGGAAAATCTCTATGTTTATCTGTTTTATGTTTTATGCACTTGTTATTGTTTATTTTCTGTTTTAAAGATTCGTTCGTGGATAATTTCTGTACAGGGTTAAAACCTACATTTGGTATCATAGTAGTTTCAGCATCAAGGGGATACCTTTGCTACTGAGGGGTTTCTTGCTTGGGCCTGAGGTAGACCCTGTTCAGTGGGAGATCTGTGAGATCGATTCTTGCGGTGAAAGAAGATGGCAAGCGGCGAGAAGATAAAGATTGAAAAATTTAATGGTCAGAGTTTTGAGTTGTGGAAGCTCAAGATGGAGGATTTGTTGGTGGATAAGGACCAGTGGATCGTGGTAGATCCGGGTACTAAACCAATGGAAATTTCAGATGAAGACTGGAAGAAACTGGATTGGAAGGCAAAGAGCACAATACGGTTGTGTGTCTTAGATTCAGTATTGTTGAATGTATCTAGGGAAGCTACGACGAAGACCTTGTGGGACAAGCTAGGGACTTTGTACCAATCTAAGTCTCTGGTGAATAAATTGTTCCCATGGAAAACACTGTATAACCTGAGGATGAAGGATGGAGACTCGGTGATAGAGCATATGAATGCCTTCAATACTATGGTAATTCAGCTGTCATCTATTAATATTAAAATCTCAGATGAAGATAAGTGCATCAGTTTGTTATGTTCTCTACCAGATTCGTGGGATAGTCTGGTTATTGCAATAGGTAGCAATACAACTACCTTGAATTTTGATGACATTGTCTCAGCCTTGCTATCGAAGGAAATGAGACGGAGAAATATGGAGGGTCAGAATGGAGATGCCTTATCTGTACGTGAAAGATCCCAAAATAGAAACAAGAATAAAGTTTCGAGTGGGAGATCTAAATCTAGAGGGAGATCTAAATCTCTTGGAAAGTTTGTAAAGGTATGCTGGAAGTGCGGAAAGGAAGGGCAATACAAAAAGGACTGCAAATCTAAAGCCCCTGAGAAAGGAAAGGGATCTGATGATGCTCCTTTTGCAGATGCAAAAACCACCTTGGATGAAGGTGGGGATGTGTATTTAGCTTCTTCTTTAAATACACATGCGACTATGCGACTATGCGACTGCTGGATCGGAGGAGGCCAACAATACTGTGCGACTATGCAACTACTGTATCGGAGGAAGCCCAGTTGCATCGTATTTTCCTGAGCTATTTCGGCATTACACATGAACTGTTATCGATAGATTTCTTGAATGAGTTCCAATTTTTTCGTAGATGTTCAAGTTCGCAGCAATGAAGTCACTTGTTTTCTCAGCAATTTCTAAATGGTAAGGAAGAGCTTTAAGTTCCTTACTATTTCACTCATCTCAGAGAGCAGCACAGAGGACAGGGACAGTGGGAAGAGCAGCAAGGGCAAGGGTAAGGACAGTGGGCAGAGCAGCAAGTTTTCAGTGGTCAGAACAATAGATATTGAAGGGTTAAGCATAAAACAAAGGGTCAGTTTTGGGAGAGACTTTGATTTCCCTTAATATATCATCATGATAATGGGACAAGAAACTTTAGAACCCATGGAAACAAATGATATAGGGCAAGTGAAAATTGCCTCATCAGCCAAAACTGGGAAGTGGGTTTGGGTCTATGCCAAACAATATCGGGGCATTTTAAAATGGAGACTAGCTCGTCTAAAATGGGAGTAGACAAGGAAAAAAATTTCTCAAAGGGAAAGTACTCTTCCCAAGAAACAACATTCAAACAATTCTTCTTTGCAAGCATGTGGAAACAAGTCCAAAGGAAAAGGAAAAGTCATTGATGATTATGCTTTATATAGTCCCACATCCACACCTCTCACTTGGCCATCTGATCTTTATGTGAAAGAAATTTTAAATGTAAAAGAAAGGTTGGAAGGAGTAGAAGCTAAAGAGTTGGAAAGAGATTATACAATCCATATAATAACAGCTGAAAACCAGACTTTAGCAGAAAGCAACAAAGTTCTGAAGGAAAAAGTTTCATTACTGCAGGAAGCTCTCCAAATAGGGAAAAAAGAATGGAAACACATGAAAGCAGAGGTGCAAAACATGAAGAAATTTGCAGTGGAGAATACAGAGGGGATGAATGCGAATCCATCCCAGGATAAGGGGAAAGTAGTTGCCCAAATACACAACAATGAAGAAACATCAAGAGAAGGGAGGAAAGGATATTCCGCAAAACCCTCCAAAACCTGGGCTCAAGTTATTAGCAATTCTGCTAAGAGGGAAGGAGAAACAAACATTCAGGTTAACAACATGCAATATAGAGAAATCAAGGAAAGACAATATAGAGCAACAAACATAATTATTAAAGGGGTGAAATATTATGGGAAAAATGAATGTACTCTTGACCTTGCAAGAGACTTCTTGAAAGACAAGCTCTAATGGAAAGGACAAATATGTCAAGCATGGAGATTAGGTAAGCATCACAGTGAGAGAGACAGGCCCATAAAAATCACCATGCCCAACTTGCGTGATAAAGATATCATTCTAAGCAAGAAGCAGCGCTTGAGGGGTTCTTGGTTTTTTCTAGAAGAAGATTTAACTGTAAGACAACAAGAGGAAAGGAGGGACGAAATGAAAAAAGTTAGGGTAGCAAGAGATGAGGGAAAAGGAGAATGGATTTATAAAGGTAAAGCTGTGATAGCACAATTTGGACCTCCTTCCAAAACAAGGTAGCAAAATGATAAAAAAGAAGAGGCAGCAAACTCTTCAGCAAGAAATGAGGAAGCAAGGTCAGTATGGGCGAGCAGGGACAAAGACTAAACCATGAATCTTGCATGTCAAAAAAAATAGAAATCAAGTCTTACCCAGGTTTCCTTAAGATTAATTTGTTGGAACTGCAGGGGTTACCCATGGAGACGAGGACCTGGGTTAAGGCCTATTGCTGAAGGTAGAGACATAATTTTCCTCATAGAAACACATGAGCATGAAGGGTGCAAGACACCTTTGTTTTAAGGTTACTGGAAGATAGCAGTGTGGAACAAGTCAGCAGTGAATGGCAAAGGGCACAGGGGTATCATGGTATTAGTAAAATAAAAAGAAGGTCGTTTCATTCGACTAGAAAAAGAAGACCCAAATAAGCAATTTGTCTGGCTTAAAATATCAGAAAATGGAAATTACATCAGAATTGCAACATGCTATTTTGTGCCACAAGTTTCAAAAATCTACAAAAGTAGAGGGCTTGACCACAAAGATCCCTTTGCAGCCCTAAAAACAGATATTGCAATATATTCTTAGCTAGGTGAAATACTTATAGTGGGGGATTTCAATGCTAGAACTGCAGGTGAACAAGCTAGCATTCTTTGTTGTAAAGAAAACAATGACCCTATCTAGCTTACAGAAGAGAGTAATCATCAGTGGGAACGAATTTTGGGGGATAAAGGCTACAATCTCTTTGGATAAAAAATTCTTACATTATGTGGGGTTTTCAATTTAGTCATTTGTAATGGTTTGACTAGATGGGAAAAGTTCGGTAATTTCACTTGCAATACTTACAATGGAGCAAGTGTAGTAGATTATGTAATTTTCTCACATAGTTTGTGTGAGAAAATGGAGGAAGTGTTGATTGGAGATAAAATTTGGGACTTAAAATCAGATCACAAGCCAATTTATTTAAGTTTCTCTTGGACCAGAAATAAGAAATTAGGGTCAAAAACTCAGTGTGTTCAAAAAAATCCCCCAAAGGGAAAAATTATTTTGACTCTAGAGAATTGTAATAACTTCAAAATAATTCTAGAGAAGCTCTTCAAGAAGGAGTAAATCTCATTTCATGGCCTTCATAGTCACGGATTAACACATTTAATTCAAAGCGCACTTGCTGAGTGCAAAAGAGAAAAAATTAAGAAGTCTGAAACAAATTTCTTTTCGATTAATGCTTGGTTTGACGAGGAATGCAAAAAGGCAAGGAGAAGGTGGAAGGAATCAGACACAGATAACATAAAGCTCAAAGCTTACAAGCAGATAGTAAAAAAGAAAAAGGCTAAGTTGATGGTTTCAAGGAGAGAAGAACTAATCTTCCTTGGGAAAAATAACCCCAAATTATTCTGGAAGGAGCTCCAATCGAAAAAGGTGCAAACTGAAAACAACATTACAACTTCTAAATGGTTTGACTATGCAAGAAAACTTTATGAGCAGGACCCCAAGGTTGACCCTCCTCCCTTGGTCAACACAGACACAAAACTCTTCACGGTACAAGAGGTAGAGATGGGTATCAAGCAGAGTATCTAAAGTGGGGCTTAAAAAGTCTTTCACCTGACATCATAAAAATTTTCAACAACATCATACAGCAGGGGTTCCCCACAGATTGGAAAACTAGTATGGTAATACCTCTTTTCAAGAGTGGTGACGTCAATAATCCCTCCAATTATAGAACCATAATGATAAAATCCTTGTTTGCAAAGTTATTTGGAAGCATGGTAGAAAAGAAAATTAGAAAGTGGGTAGAAGAAAGAGATAAACATGCTAAAGGGCAAGCAGGTTTTAGACCTAAACATTCCACAGTTGATCATTATATAAATTTAAGGCACACCATTGAAAAAGTTTGGGAAAAAAAGGAAGAAGTTTTTTGTTTCTTGGTTGATTTCAAAAAAGACTTTGACACAGTTCCTAGGGATAAGCTTTGGGGAAAAATGGAGGAACTCGGGGTTCCCTGGCATTTGAGAGCCGCTGTGCATAGGCTGTATGAAGAGGTGAAAGTCAAAATTAGAACTTCAGTAGGAATTTCTGAAAGTTTTAGAAGCGATATCGGGGTCAAGCAAGGTTGCCCATTGTCTCCTACCCTTTTTGGGTTATATATTGACAAGCTTGAAGAGTGGCTAAATTCACAAGGGGGTGACGGTATCCATTTGGGTAAGTCCCTTATAAGGCTTCTTTTGTATGCATATGACCTTATATTGATTTCTAAATCGGCTCTTGGTTTGCAAGAGCACTTACGCTCCCTTGAGAATTTTTGTAGAAGGGTTGGGATGCAAGTCAATATTAGCAAAACAAAAGTAGTGGGTTTCTCTAACAAAAGAAAGAATAACCAACATAAGTTCTATTTTGAAGGCAACATTCTGGAAGAAGTTGCAGAGTACAAATACTTCGAAATTGACTTCAACAGAAATTTAAGTTGGGATGGTTGTAGAAAGAAAAGAACTTTGGGGGGTTGGAAAGCATTTTATGCTCTTCAAAAAAGGTGTAGAGAAGCAGAGCCATGGGACTAGAAAACCACTCTAACTATTTTTGAGCTTTTAGTTATTCTGGTGATTCTCTGCAGTTGTGAACTGTGGGCCAGCAACACAACCGAGATGCAGTGGAAACAAATTGAGAAAATTCAGAAGCGTTTGATTACAAACAAATCGAAAATTAAAAGTGTAGTTCCTTATGCTATCTTGTTAAGTGAAATAGGGGCTGCTCTTGTTGAAGCAATTACTATGGTGCGAGTCATAAGGTATCTAAAAAAAATTGAGCAAATGGAAGAGGGTACATGGCCTAAGGTTGTGTTTAGTGACAGATTGTGCAAAATAAAGAAGACTTGGATGCGAAAAAATAACAAATGGTTTAGTAAATGGGGTATTTGCTTGAGAATGTGTCCTACAAATAGTAAAGAGATAAAAAAATTCGTTATGGATAAGTTCCACAAATGTACGTGGGAGAAAGAGCTAGGGAGAAAGAAGAAGTACTACATTGAAGAGCTTAACCCCACGCATAACCATCAACAAAAGGCGTACATAGGGGCTAATATTTCTTGGAGATCTAAAATTATTATTGCTCAATTAAGGACTAATTATCATCAAATCCATTTTAAAACAGGGCGCTGGAAAAGGCTAAAAGAAATGTGGGAGGAAAGAGTATGTATTTTTTGCTCCTTCGGAAAAGTGGAAACAGAAAAACATTTCATTTTAGAATGCGAGGCCTTCAAAGAAAATAGGGAAAACTATGTAGGTATTCTAGAAGCTAGTTCTTGGGATAATCTATTCAGCAAAGAGTTTGTCGATAAGCTAGGAGTGGTTATTGTAAAACTTCACAGGAAAAGGGCCGAATACAAGAGTGAGATAGAAAAGCAATCTGTCCCATAGGCTATTTTTAGCCTCATGGACATTAAAAATACTTTATTTCTTTCTTTCTTTCATGTAGATCATGAATAATGGTTGATTGACTCAAGTGCATCCTTTCACTTCACTCCCCATAGGGAGTGGTTCTGTAAGTATGAGAAATATGATGGCGATGATGTCTTCCTAGGGGATGATAGGAAGGCCAGATTCGTTGGACGTGGAAAATTCAAGTTGAAGCTGCAAGGTGGAAGGATTAGAACACTTCCTAGTGTTCTACACATTCCTGCATTGGCCATAAATCTGATTTCTGTAAGCAATATGGATGATGCAGGCGTAAAAACAGTGTTCGAGAAAGATGCCTGTAAGATGGTTCGGGGAGCACTATTATTAATGCAGGGAGTTCACATTGGAAATCTGTACAAGCTTCAGGGTAGCACTGTTATTGATGGGTGCAACAATTTTTTGGTTCCTGAAAGTGGAGCGGAAAGCCTAGAAGTCTTTGGAGAAAAGACCATGTTATGGCATCAAGGGCTTGGACATATTGGAGAGAAGGGCCTTCAGATACTGCATGGAAATGGTATGGTAGAAGGTATGTCTAATAGCTCTCTAGATTTTTATTTCTGTGAACGTTGTGTATATGGGAAGTAGAATCGGGTGAGTTTTCCTTCTGGTGCTAAGAGGGCGAACAAGATATTAGAGCTTGTGTACAGTGATGTGTTTGGACATGTGTCGGTTCCATCACTGGGTAAGTATGTGTACTATGTTTCATTCATAGATGACTTCTCAAGGAATACATGGATATATTTCTTGAGGAATAAATCTGAAGTCTTTGATAGATTTAAAGAATTTAAGGCTCTGGTGGAAAACTAGACAGAGAAGAAGATAAAGGTGTTGAGGACAGATAATGGTGGGGAGTTCTGCAAGAAGGAATTTGAAGAGTTCTGTAAGAAGTGTGGTATAGCATGACATAAGACTACTCCATACACACCTCAGCAAAATGGAGTTGCAGAAATAATGAACAAAAAGTTGATGGAAAAGGCAAGAAGCATGCTTAGTGGTACCAGGTTAGGACAATAATTCTGGGCAGAGGTAGTGGAGACTGCATGTTACTTGGTTAACAGATCACCTTCATCAACATTGGAGGATAGGACTCCACATGAGGTATGGACTGGTAAGAAACCCTCTTTTTCACATCTAAGGGTATTTGGATGTGATGCATATGTACATGTTCCAAAGGAGAAAAGGAGCAAGTTGGATTATAAAACTGAACAGTGCATCTTTATTGGGTATAAGGATGGTTTAAAGGGTTACAAGCTTTGGAACCCGGAATCAAGGAAGGTTATGTACAGTCGAGATGTGGTGTTTAGAGAGGTGAAAGATATTGTTAAACATGAAGTCCTACCAAAGGAACTTGAGAAGATAGAGTTTGAGGTAAAGGAGGATGAATCAGACCCTACAACATAAGAAGACGTAGAAGAGGAAGAGCCACAAACTCCAGCTTTTAGAAGATCAATTCAGGAAAGAAGAAAACCAGAAAGGTATAGTCCATCTGCTTTCTATTCAAATTTTGCTTTAACTATAACTGATGATGATCCCAGAACCGTCAGGAAGGTAGTAGATTCAGAGGATGGAAAACTCTGGAAGGAGGCCATGGTTGATGAAATGGAATCCTTGCATAAAAATGAGGCATGGGATCTAGTGGAGTTTCCAGCTGGAAGGAAGCCCATCGGGAGAAAATGGGTGTTTAAGAAGAAGATGAATGTAGAAGGAAAGGTGGAGAAATATAAAGCTCGGTTGGTAGAAAAATGTTATTCCAAGGTGCCTGGAATTGATTTTGGTAATATTTTTTCTCTTGTTGCCAAATTTACTTCTATTAGATTACTTTTATCTGTTGTTGTTGCATTTGATTTTGAGGTAGAACAGATGGATGTGAAGACAACATTTCTTCACAGGGATCTAGAAGAAGAGATATACATGAAACAACCTGAAGGCTTTATGGTGAAGGGGAAGAAAGTGCTGGTATGCAGGTTAAAGAAGTCTCTATATGGGTTAAAACAGTCACCAAGGATGTGGTATCAGAAATTTGATACCTATATACGGGGACTTGGATTCACCAGAAGCAAGGAGGATCACTATGTTTATTTTAAATTAATTGGTGACCATGTTAATTATTTGGTCTTGTATGTGGATGATATGTTGTTGATTGGAAATGACAAAGAAATTATTCAAGATTTGAAGACCCAGCTGTTCTCCAAATTTGACATGAAGGATCTTGGTGCTGCAAACTATATTTTGGGCACGGAAATTAAGAGAGACTGGGCAAAGAGGAAGCTCTGGTTAAACCAGAGGAAGTATGTCGAGACTATATTGCAGAGGTTCAATATGTAGGATAGTAAACTGGTGAATGTTCTAATTCCTATAGGTACAAAGCTGTCTGTTGAACAATGTCCCAAGACACAAGAAGAAGAGGAGGATATGTCTCATGTTCCATATGCAAGTGCAGTGGGTATCTTGATGTATGCAATGGTGTGTACTAGACCATACATTGCACATGCAGTGGGAGTATTGAGCGGGTTTATGTCAAACCCAGGGAAGGAGCATTGGAAAACAGTGAAGCGGGTTTTCAGATATTTACGTGGCACTAGTGATTACAGCTTGTGCTACCAGGGAAGACTAGGACTGGAAAGAGTGTTGGACATTCGTGGTTTTGTTGATGCAGATTGGGCTGGAGATATGGACCAAAGAAGATCTACAAGTGGGTATGTGTTTAGCCTATTTGGAGGTGCAGTCAGTTGGATGAGTAAAAGAAAGTCTGTAGTGGCTCTTTCAACTATAGAGGCAGAATACATGGCAACCACTCATGCAAGCAAGGAAGCAGTTTGGTTGTAGAGCTTGTGTTCAAGTATGGGGTTGGTGCAGCAAGCTATAAGGATAGACTGTGATAGCCAAAGTGCAATTTTCTGTGCTAAGAACCTTGCTTATCATTCAAAGACAAAGCACATTGATGTCCAATATCACTTTGTGAGATATATGGTTGAAACTAAAAGGGTGTTACTGGTAAAGGTGGACACTTTGCAAAATGTTGCATATGCATTGAAAAATTCTGTGAGCACTTAGAATTTCTCTTGGTGTAGAGAAATAATGGGTGTTGCAAAGCTGGGCTAATGACTCATCTCTCCTGTGGCCCCTTGCGGAAAGAAAACAACAAGTGTGAGAATGTTGGGTTTGTGTTATATTCTTTCCATGACTATTCACACGTGGGGGGGTGATAGGGGGGGCGATAGAAGTGACTTATACCCCCCTGTTTGGGTTCGAGGCAGGCTGCCGTAAAATTTTTGGTCCTTATTTTCCAGTGGGTGGACCCGCCCATGGTTTTGTGCATGGGTTTGCACATCGTTTTGGGGCATGATGGTTTTTGGCCCCTGGTATTTTGTAGATCCAGTCAAGGGAACTATGGTTATGTTCTAATCCAGGGTTAATGGATTGGGGTTTATGTGTGCTTCGACATGTATATATATGTGTTGTAACAGTAAAATGAATATAATGAAAAATCAAGCTGGTCATCCCGATTTGGGATCCAGGGGAAAATCTCTGTGTTTATCTGTTTTATGTTTTATGCACTTGCTATTGTTTATTTTCTGTTTTAAATATTCGTTCGTAGATAATTTCTATACAGGGTTAAGACCTACACTTTTGTTGTAGAGTCTGATTCATCCTCCAATAGCTCAAACTCTATCTTTTCAGATTCGTTTGGTAGCAATTCATGTTTAACAACATCTTTCACCTCTCTAAACACCACATCTCGGTTGTACACAACCTTCCTTGTTTTCGGGTTCCAAAGCTTGTAACCCTTTAAACCATCCTTATACCCAATGAAGATGCACCTTTCAGATTTATAATCCAACTTGGTCCTTTTCTCCTTTGGAACATGTACATATGCATCACATCCAAATACCCTTAGATGTGAAAGAGAGGGTTTCCTACTAGTCCATACCTCATGTGGAGTCTTATCCTCCAACGCTGATGAAGGTGATCTGCTAACCAAATAACATGCAGTCTCCACTGCCTTTGCCCAGAATTCTTGTCCTAACCTAGTACCACTGAGCATGCTTCTTGCCTTTTCCATTAGCGTATGGTTCATTCTTTTTGCAACTCCATTTTGCTGAGGTGTTTATGGAGTAGTCTTCTGCTGTGCTATACCACACTTCTTACAGAACTCTTCAAATTCCTTCTTGCAGAACTCCCCACCATTATCTTTCCTCAGCACCTTTATCTTCTTCTCTGTCTGGTTTTCCACCAGAGCCTTAAATTTTTTAAATTTGTCAAAGAATTCATATTTCTTCCTCAAGAAATATATCCATGTATTCCTTGAGAAGTCATCTATGAATGAAACATAATACACAGACTTAACCAGTGATGAAACTGACACAGGTCCAAACACATCACTATGCACAAGCTCTAATATCTTGTTTTCCCTCTTAGCACTAGAAGGAAAACTCACCCGATTCTACTTCCCATATACACAATTTTCACAGAAATATAAATCTAGAGAGATATTAGACATACCTTCTACCATACCATTTCCATGCAGTATTCGAAGGCCCTTCTCTCCAATATTTCCAAGCCTTTGATGCCATAACATGGTCTTTTATCTTGAGATTGCTAGGCTTTCCACTCCACTTTTGGGAACCACATAACTGTTGCACCCATCAATAATAGTGCTGCTCTGAAGCTTGTACAAAGTTCCAATCTGATCTCCCCGCATTAATACCAGTGCTCCCTGAACCATCTTATAGGTATCTTTCTCGAACCCTATTTTTGCACCTGCATCATCCATCTTGCTTACAGAAATTAGATTTCTGGCCAATGGAGGAATGTGTAGAACACCAGGAAGTGTTCTAATCCTTCCACCTTGCAGCTTCAGATTGAATTTTCCATGTCCAATGATTCTGGCCTTCCTATCATCACCTAAGAATACATCATCGCCATCATGTTTCTCATACTCTCAAAACCACTCCCTATGGGGAGTGAAGTGAAAGGATGCACCCAAATCAATCAACCATGACTCATGATATACATGTGTATTTGAAGAAGAAGCCAAATACACATCCCCACCTTCATCCGAGGTGGTTTTTACCTCTGTAGAAGGAGCATAATAAGATCCGTTTCCTTTCTCAGAGCTTTAGATCTGCAATCGTTTTTGTAGTGCCCTTCATTTCCGCATTTCCAGCACACCTTTACAAAATTTCCAGAGATTTAGATCTCCCTCTAGATTTAGATCTCCCTCTCAAAACCTTATTCTTATTTCTGTTCTATGACCTTCCTCGTATAGATAAGGCATCTCCATTCTGACCCTCCATATTTCTCCGTCTCATTTTCTCCAACAGCAAGGCTGAGACAATGTCATCAAAATTCAAGGTAGTTGTATTGCTACCTATTGCAATAACCAAACCATCCCACGAATCTGATAGAGAACACAACAAAATAATGCACTTATCTTCATCTGATATTTTAATATCAGTATATGATAGCTAGCTTACCACAGTATTGAAGGCATTCATATGCTCTGTCACTGAGTCTCCATCCTTCATCCTCAGTTTATACAACTTTTTCCGCAGGAACAATTTTTTCACCAGAGACTTAGATTGGTACAAAGTCCCTAGCTTGTCCCACAAGGTCTTCGTCGTAGCTTCCCCAGATACATTCAAAAATAATAAATCTAAGACATACAACCATATTGTGCTCTTTGCGTTCCGATCCAGCTTCTTCCAATATTCATCTGACATTGCCATTGGTTTAGTACTCAGATCTACTGCGATCCACTGATCTTTATCCACTAGCAGATCCTCCATCTTAAGCATCCACAACTCAAAACTCTGACCATTAAATTTCTCGATCTCTATCTTCCTGCCGCTCACCATCTTCTTTCACTGCAAGAATCGATCCCGCAGATCTCCCACTGAACAGGGTCTACCTCAGGCCCGAGTAAAAAACCCCTCAGCAACAAAGGCATCCCTTTTAGCCAAAATTGCTCTGATACCAAATGTAGGTTTTAACCCTATACATAAATGATCTACAAACGAATCTTAAAAACATAAAACAAAAAATTTCAAGAGCATAAAATATAAAACAGATAAACACAGAGATTTTCCCCTGGATCCCAAATCGGGACGACCAACTTGATTTTTCATTATATTCCTTTTAGTGTTACAACACATATATATACATGTCGAAGCATACATAAACCCCAATCCATTAACCTTGGAGTAGAACATAACTGTAGTTCCCTTGACCAGATCTACAAAATACCAGGGGCCAAAAACCATCATGCCCCAAAACCATGTGCAAACCGATGCACAAAACCATGGGCAGGTTAGCCCACTGGAAAATAAGGACCAATTTTTTTTTTCCTAGGGTGCTGTCGCCCCCCCTGCTGCGCTCGGCGCAACGTACAGGGGGGGTTGTCACCCCCCCTGCTACGCTCGGCGCAACGTACAGGGGGGGTTGTCGCCCCCCTGTTACCCCCCCGCACGTGACTAGTCGTGGAAAGAATATAACACAAACCCAACATCCTCCATATTGAGCTTCCACAACTCAAAACTCTAACCATTAAATTTATCGATCTCTATCTTTCCACTTCTCGCCATCTTCTTTCACTACAAGAATCGATCCCGCAAATCTCCCACTGAACAAGGTCTACCAGAGGCCCGAGCAAAAAACCCCTCAGCAGCAAAGGAATCCCCTTGAAGCTGAAACAACTCTGATACCAAATGTAGGTTTTAACCCTATGTGGAAATTATCTACAAACGAATTCTTAATGACATAAAATAAATAATAGTGAGAGAATAAAACATAAAACATATATACACAAATATTTCCCCCCTGGATCCCAAATCGAGACTACCATCTTGATTTTTCATTCTATTCCTTTTAGTGTTACAACACATATATATACACACAAAAGCATTCATAAAACCCAATCCATTAACCCTGGATTAGAACATAACCATAGTTCCCTTGACCAGGTCCACAAAATACCAAGGGTTGAAAACCATCATGCCCCAAAACTATGTGCAAACCCATGCACAAAACAATAGGTGGGTCCGCACACCTAAAATAGGGTCCAAATTTTTTTTCCCAGGGTGTTGCCCCGGACCCTATGCAAGGGGCTACCCATCCCCTGCAAACCCCTAGGTAGGGGGGTTGCCGCCCCCCCCTGTGATCCCCCCGCTGCGCCCAACACACTGAATAGGGAGAGCTTGTCGCCCCCCCATGATCCCCCCGTGTATGTGACTATTCGTGTAAGTAATATAACACATACCCAACACCTCTCCCATATGGTACAATATGTATTAAGGAACCTCGGGTGTCCTGTTAGAGGGGAGTCATGAGTTTCCTACATAATCTTCTCCTTGATCTGAGATCGGGCACCATGTATAGCCATCCCTTGTAATATATCACATCATCCATCACCCTAAACTTGTCATCACCATGTGTGCCATCCAATATCTCACAAGCCTGCATGTCTTTGGAGTACTCAACCAAAAGTTGAGCCTTCCAATCCTGAGTAACATCCATCAAAGATATGTTGATTTTTGCATATCTTGGGAGGTACTCCAAGCCCTAAGGTTCGAGAATTGGAGGGAAAATCACCAAAAGTAGGCTTGTGGACTTGGAAACTAAGCTTGGTGTTTTGCACCCATTGATGTTTGGGACAAAACCGTGATGATTTTTTGACATGTGATGAATGAGGATGATATTTCTCATCCATATGAATCTGACGCATAAAAAATAATCCAATTCTGAGTTTTCGTTGAAGAGTTATGAATTTTTGAAGGTTATGTGTGGGATTGTGGCTTATGTTTAGGGTTAGATTGAGGTGTTATAAGCCTCATGACAATTGTAAAAGCCCTAAACATGAAGTTGGATGAGGCCTTCTTTATGGTATGTAAAAGAGGTGAATGTAGGACTTAAAATCCATCCATTGTGCAACAAACACACAAGAAAAATAGATCGAATTTTCTGCCCTAGCCACATCAAGAAGAAACATACAACGAGGTGACTTGGCAGATTTTTTGGGTCACAAGGTGGAGGCCAAAGGGATGTCTTGAAGGTTGCAGTCCTGTTCTTGAAGCCCAAAGGGAGAGTGGATTGTTTTGAGGCAGCAGGGAAGGAGCAGACCCTTAGGAAGGGTTGTCACATCAAGGAAGGAGCAGACCCTTAGGAAGGGTTGTCACAGCAAGGAGAAGGCTTCTTGTAGCAAGCCGCAAGCCTAGAGACCACTATAGGCTTATTCTAGGCTATACAAGATGGCCATAAGGTTTGACTGGAGGAGATGGTGTAGCGAACAAGGCAATGTAGAGTTGGAGCTTGATGGATGAAGGAAGGAGAAAAAAATGATGCAATTTTGAGTGATATTTGAGGACTATTAGGGTCTGTGATTCGGTGCCCTAACTAGTCTAGAGGTGCCAAAACCTAAGTTCCATAAAAAAATGAGCTAGTGCATGCTTATTGGAGAAGTGTTTAATGTTTTTTGGTTCAAGGAAGTGACCAATTTGGATCAGTCTACATTGAAATTTGTTGGGAGCCATTTGTTTGAGTTGCCTTGGGCATGAAGGAACTCCAACTAGGAGCAGATATTGTTATGGAGTGATTTATATGTCCTAGGTGGGGACATGTCATGGAGAAGTTTGTTGGTAGTCATGTGTAAGAGTATCCTAGGTGTGATGCTACAACTTGGACTTGGTCACTCGTGGATTTCTGGAGGGCAGCATGAGAGTGGACCAAGTGTGGATAATGATTGGGAATTTATGGTTTGCCAGAGGACATCGTGATAGTTCCAAAATTGGAGCCCAGTGTGCAACACCTTAATTGAAAAAGGTAGTTTCTAGAGAGGCATTTGTTGGAGCTCAAGGGTCTGATCATCCAGGAGCAGTTTGTGGAGCCTAAGACTTGTGTATGGAAAAGGATGTCTACATCAGATGATGGGAAATCTTACTAGCCCGTGCTCATTGTGGGAGATGGCCATCTTGCAGTGATAGGTGGAAACCCTCCATTCCCTATGTTTGTCTTCATCACTTCAGTGCAATAATACCATAGTGGGTTGAAGTCCTTGAGTATATGAGGAGAAGTAGTGGGCAGATTGAGAGTTTTTCAAAAGTAGAGCTGTGAACAACTCAAAAGGAGCCTCAATGTGTTGATGTGTTGGTGGATGAATGATACAATAGTGAGCATATTGATAGTAGAGGTTCAGTGGCAAAATGGACTTGGAGAATTGATATAGATAGGAGCTAAAGATCGAGAGCCAAAGGACCAAGTAGGTACATGGTACGTTCGAGAGGAGCCGAGAGAGTGCACTACCGAGAGTATCTTGTTTTGTATCTTGTACTAGTGGATGCATGAGGGCCATTTTCCTTGGTACATGGGCTCTATATTGTTGTGTTATATCAGTTGGATTAATATAACAAATTAGTTGGGTTGAAAATTTTAAAAATTTTTCTATATTCTGTGCATATGTTATTTATTGATGTTTATATTCTGCTGTGAAAAGTAGTTCTGTTATTCTTGGTTTGGTAACATCAAATATTTTAAGACTCTATCCTAGACCTAAGGTACATGATATGACCGAGAGTATCTTGTTTTGTATCTTGTACTAGTGGATGTATGAGGGCCATTATCCTTGGTACGAGAGCCCTAGACTGTTGTATTATACTAGTTGGATTAATACAACAAATTAGTTGGGTTGAAAAATTTAAAAATTTGTCTATATTCTGTGCATATGTGATTTACTAATGTTTATATTACATTGTGAAAATTATTTCTATTGATATTCTTGGTTTGGTTGTGTTGAATATTTTAAGACTCTATCCTAGACCCAAGGTCATGGAAAAACAACAAGATAGTGTCGCGGGCCCCCCGAGAGAGTGCATCTGCCACTACGTTGTGCTTTCCCTTGACATACTCAATCTCAAAATCGTAGGCTTGGAGTTTACTCACCCACATCTGCTTCCTCTCTCGCAATGCATACTGCTCTAGGAAAAATCAAGGAATATTGTGGTCAGTATTCACTTTGAACCGATTACACACCAAATACTATCTGAATTTGACCAAGGCATGCATCATGACCAACATCTCTTTGTCATAAATAAAGAATAGTCACTCATGGGTCATTAAATTTTTTATGGAAAATGTTAAGGGGTGGCCTCCCTACATTAACATGGCCCCAAATCCCTCACCAGAAGCATCACACTCCAGTACAAACGACCGTGTGAAATCTAGCAAAGTCAAAACAATACAACTACTCATAACCACCTTGAGCAGCTCAGAGGCCTCCTGTGCCCTTTGCGTCCACTCAAAATCCCCCTTATTAGTCAAATCTGTGAGGGTTTCTGCAAGTTGCGAGAATCCTCTCACAAATCTCTTATAGTATGTGAAAAGGCCAAGGAATCCTATCAACTCTGTCACATTCATGGGAGATGGCCAATTCAAAATGGACCTAATCGTCTCCTAGTGTACCTTCACTCCATCTTTCCCTATCAAGTGCCCAAGTTAAAACATCTCTGTTAGTCCAAACTCACATGTGAACATATTCGCATACAGCTGTTGCTCCTCTAGTATGCAAAGTACCTTCTCGAGGTGCTGGAGGTGCTCCTCCCAAGTCTGGCTATAGATAAGAATGTCATCGAAGAAGACAAGAACAAAGCGCCACAACTACCCATGAAAGATGTGGTTCATGTAGGACTGAAATTTGGCTAGAAAATTGGTTAGCCCAAAGGGCATCACCAAGAACTAAAAGTGTCCATAGCAACAAAAAAAGGAAATTTTGGGAATGTTCTACTCTCTCACCTGAGTCTGGTGATACCTCGAGTGTAGGTCTAGATTAGAGAAGCATTTCACTCCTCTAAGTTCATCCATAATCTCATTGATATGCAGAATGGGATGTTTGTTCTGCAATGTTATCTTGTTGAGGGCACTGTAATAATACACATGCAGAGGGTGCCATCCTTATTCTTCATCAGCACCATGGAAGAAGAAAAGGGACTCGAACTGGGCCTGATGTGACCCAATCTCAACAACTCCTGTATCACCCTATCTATCTCATCCCGATAGGATTTGAGATGCCTATACAAAACAGTGATGACTGCATGAATTCCCTCCTCTAGCTCAATAGTATGCACGAATCCTCAGTTCGGTAGTTTGCCTAGAGGGATCTCCCCATAAACCCCCTGGTGTCTCTCCAACAAAGCTATAATTTTTGGATGCACATGTCATAGTGGGGCCCTTGTCTCCAAAATCCTAAGCTCCATCACCCACTCTATGTCCCCATGTTGTATATATTCCTCCATATGATGGCCAAAAACTGTATGGGTTAGGTAAGAGTGCACTCCCCAATGATACTAGCTTCCCATATGGGCTTGTTAATTGCGTCTTTAACTTCTTATAATCAGTGGCGACCCTCCCTAGTGAATATAACCATTGGAAACCCAAAACCACGTTGGTGTTTGGAACATCAACTACAAAGAAATGATTAGTGACAGAGTAGTTCCTTATCACCACAGTGAGAGCGTGGACATACTTTGTGCACTGCATAGTCCAGTCCCCTGGCACTAGCAATGAGAACCCCCCTAAATTTCTCTCTGTAGATTTGCCTTTGCTCCACCATCTAGGCATCAATGAAATTTTGGGTGGACCCAACATCTACCAAAACTGGCACTCATTTCCCCTACACATTCCCCCTGATCCTAAGTGTCAAGAACTTTGAGACTCCCCAGAGTGAATCAAGAAATATTCCTGATGGAACAAAGGGTCCTCCCCTTGGGGGTGATGGTGGTGGTGCTCCCCCTTGTTAGCACTGCAATTTTTTCAAAGATTTTCAAAGTCTGGTCATCATTCTCCAAGGAATCAATCTTCCTCTTCAGTTTGGTTGTAAGATGAAAGTGTCGCTGTCAAAGTGCAGTGGTGAGAAAATTTCATTTCTACCTTCATTCATTTCATTTTCACTCTTTTACCTTTCATTTTTCCAAAAAAACCCAAAGTCTAGCATTTCATTTCTTTCAAAACCCCCTTTTAACTATTAAAATTCAATTTTTATAGTTAAAAAGCAGCTCCACACACCCACTAACAGCCATATCATATTATACCCTTTTTATCTTACCTTCTATCGCATATTCAAACCTTATGCATGTAACCATTTCCAAATCCTACAAACTTTCTGATATGTGATATTATTGGGACCCATCATTTCTTTTTGATATGTTTCATAACATTCGAAATATTTTTGAAAAATCCTTTATATTATGATTCAGACGAATTTTACCATATTCATTGACTTAACAAAGTTTTCACTTATCCTATTTTAAAAGCCGTTTAATGGGCCCCACCTAACTTTTCTCATTTCATTTTCTTAAAGTTCACTTACCACATTCACTTCCGCTTCCTCATTTCCCCGATTGCGATATTGAGTGGGACCCTTTCCTGCCATGTCATCGTCGCTAATCGCATATTACAACAATCCTTGCCACATTCATTTGCCACTCCACAAATCTTCCGTTGCGATACTAAAGGGACCCACCTTTCCTTGCCACATCACCCTTTCCCCATCAACATCGCAAGCTATAGAGGATAGACACTCATGATCATGTTATAAATATCGAAGTGCGATGTGCAATATTTGTGGGACACAGTTGCATATTGCAATTCACATGCTCAGGAGGATAGGCGCTCAGGAATTCATTATAAATGCCGAAATGCGATTTCAATCTCCACTGGCTATTATACCTCATGATCTTCCCCACCCTTTGATCCATGGTTCTCATGCCTTTTCGACACCCGTTCTCTATTCTACTTTTAAAACTGCCAGGGGGGGGGTGTCTGAAAAGCTATTTTCTCCATCACTCCTCCTTCTACGTGTCGTCCTCTCCACATTTCATACCCCCCTCAGCCCAAACCTCCTTGCCACGTCATCAACCCCATCACAAATCACATTCCCTCCCACGTGTGTCTTATGCTTAAACGTTTTCAACCCCGATCACTGATTGCGATATATGTTTAAAAGGTTTTCTCCTCCCACTCATCATTTATTTAATACTCTCTCCCAATAATAAATTAAAACCCCGCTACCTCTTTCAATCCACCTCCATAACCTATTTAAACTCCATATTTCCCGATCCTCTTTTATTTCTCCCGCTGGCCCACAATTCAATGTGTCTCCTTCTCATATCTTTCACATGCCCGATCCTTTTGTTTGGAACCTATCTATATGGGTTTTTCCACTCCAACACTATTTCCGTGTTTAATTCATGACCCTATTGTGACAAACAAGAAACCAAAGGAAAGGAACATCGACAGAGTTTCTCTGAATCATATTTCTACCATTACTCTCAGCAGCAACACGTTTCCACAAGTCATCATGCAACATTCAAAGACAAATCACATGTCACTTTCACTGCTGTTTACAATTTTTGTGGAGTTGGTTGCACCAGAACAAAAGAGGGGTCTTCCCATAAACTACCACATCATACAACCACTTTGAATTTTTAGCCTTGATGCCATTTATTTTGATTATTTCATAGCACTTTGTATTAAAGTTTTAGGATAAGCGCCATCTCTTGCACGAGATTGTAATAACTTTTGACAACAGGTTTACTCCTTTTGTGGAGATGACAGTTTTATATTTTTGTATATATATGACAAATTGATATGTAAAAAAGGTTCATGGTTTTAGAATCTTGGCTCATATGATCAGTACTCTTTTCAGTGAATAAAATTGAAATAAACTTTTGAGGAAATATTATCAATCTGGTGTGTGTATTGTTAATTTTCACTTGTGTTTCCATATCTTATTATCTTCAGTGGCATTTTACAATCCATAATGCTGTTATGTGTTTTTATCAGTCTCTTGACATGTTCATGTGTTTTATCACTTATAACAGTTCTCTTCCATGATATTTTAGTGAGAATATTGTAAGTCTAGAAATAACTTTCTCTTGTTGAAATATTGACAAATTGCTACTTGTGTTATTTTCTACCAAAAGTAGTGGATTTATACCTTGCGGACCCACTATTTCTTCTTCCATTTCATATTCTCCTCCCCTCATAGGCTACGAAATCACTCTTTTTCTACCACATCAGACCCAATACCATCATCAGTATAACAATGGATTTGACTAAAATCTCTTTTCAGTGAATGGAAGTTTAAACCACCTACCAATATTATAAACCTAATCATTAAATTACCTTAGAGTTTAGGATGTGTCTGGTCAAGTGCTTGAAGCAGTCCAAGTGTTGATTCCAGCGCTAACATCTTTTGTTGTGTCTGCCAGGAGACGAAGGCCTTGAAATGAAGTATTCTCCCGAGTCTCTTGTTTTGAATTACTAATAATAAATTCTTGACGGTGAACAAGAATTGGTGACTTGAAGAATAATGCAAATTATTTCACTGGGTGACTCCAAAAAGAGGAAGAGGGGTTTCAAGACCTCCTTCTACAAGGAGGAATCAGAGATCAACTATTGTGACTCTAGTTGCTGACCTGAAGAAGATCATTAAAGATAAAAAAGGGAAACCGAGATCAGTTGAGGCCACATCTGAGTCAGTGAAGAAGTTACACAAAAATTACGTTCCAAATAAAAAGGTACCTTTATCTACTTTAGAATCAAAAGAAGTTTTAGTTTCAAAAGATTCTGTTGAAAAATATCAAGTTGAAACTGCTTCCCTAGAAAATAAAGTAGATGTTGTTAACCTAGGCTCAGCTGAAATTTTTTCTCACTCATCACCTAGTAAATCTGAGATAGTGTTGTTCCATTCAAAGAGGAAAAAAAATATTTTCCAAGTATTAATAAAGAATCAGAAGAGTTTTTGCTGACAGAAGGAGCGTTGGAGAAAGTATTAGCTATTTCACCTTTTCTTAATAGGGATGTTTTGACTGAAAAAGAGTATAAGACTATTTTAAATTTCCTTCAACTCATCCTAAATACCAGTCTCTTATTACCCTTCAGCAAGAGTATTTTCCTTTGTCTCAAAATCCAGTTGATGGTTCATCCTCTTCTCATCAACCAGAAGGGAATGTTTATGAAGGCCTCACTTTTAACTTATCTAACTTCCTAGCTCAACAAAATAAAGTTAAATTTACCTCATCTCCTCAGGAGACAACATTTGAATATTATTCTTCTGTACAAGGTGCAGTCAAAACCTCCTCTATTCATCTCTTTGAAAATCCACTATTTTCAACCCCAAAACTTGAAGAATCAGCTCGAGAATTCCAATTTCCTGCTGTCTCAAGTTAGATTCGAACTTAACAGGTTGCAATTCCTAGTTCCCAAAAAACTACATCAATTAGTCATCTATCAGTTGTACATTAGCAAGCCAAGGTTCAGCCCACCCTTAAAAGGATGCAACAAATAGTGGCTGTAAGATATGCGCCACTTGTTCTCCCTCAACCTTGGCATCCACTTCCTCAAGGGGATTATTTGAAATATCTTCCAAAATACACTGGGGAGGGAGAAGGAGTTTCTGCTGAGGAACACTTAGTTGCTTTCTATAGTTATGTTGACAACCATAACATTGAGCATGAAGATGTCTAGTCAAGACTCTTCATTCAAAGTTTGGATGGAGAATCTCGTAAATGGTTAGAAGTCTGCTACCAAACTCAATAACAAGAATTGATGAATTGGAGGAATTATTTGTGAAGCAATGGGGTGATAGGAAAGACTATGTGTACTATCTTATAGAATTTGGAACTCTAAAAACGAAGCTAGATGAGTCATTAGCTGATTTTACCAAGAGGTTTAATAAGATTTATTAGAAAATTCCTGAAGAAATTAAGCCTACTGAGACTATAGCTATGAAAAATTTTGCAAATTCTCTAGATTCTAAGTTTTCTTTATGGTTGAGAGCTGAGAAAGCACAAACACTGATGGATATGCAAGAGGCTGCAACTAGAGTGAAGTCTAATATTATGGCATCTAATAAATTGAAAATGGAGGAAGAGAAAGTAGCAAAAGAAAAAAAGTAAAATGAAAGAAGAAAAACCTTCTTCCTCTAAATCTCTTACAACAGAAGAAAAGATTGATCAAATGTCCAATTTGATCAAGGTAATTTCTTCTAAGATGAAAAAATCAGAGTTTGAAAACAAACCTACTGCTAGAGCCAATCAAAATGAGGCCGATAGAAATCAGGCTCCCTTCAGGAGGCCTTTTCATCCTCAACAAATACTACAACGCCCACGGAGGAATGCTGATGATCAAAATGTTCAACCTAGTTTGATTAAATTTCTGACGAAGAATAACAAGTAAATGAAGAATAAAATGAAGAAATCAACCTTGTGGGAGAAACCTCACAGTAAACATGTTTGAATTTGCAAGAATATGAAGACCAGTCAAGGATTTTTTTGTTTTCGGATGATGAGAATGCCCAAATTTATTCACAAAATGATAAAAAACAACAAGAAGTTCAAAATAGAAATCTTCCTTTGAGGTCCAAAGGTCCTATTCAACAACCTCAACAAAAATCAGATTCAGATAAACAAGATGCTAAATACAAGGCCAAGGTCAATGAGGTTTCTCCACCTCAAAATTCTGCCCCAATTGTCAAAATCACTACAGAAAATAAGGAATTAGTTCCAATTTATTTTAGTTTCAAATATAAATTGAATAAAATCAAAATTTCGGTCCCCCTTCTAGAATTGTTGAAAAATCCAACATATAAAGTGTCTTTTAAAAGTATGCTACAACTACTCCTCTCTCCCAATTCATTCAACCTTGAGGATGAGCATCCCACTATTTATCTAGGTTGTCATGTCCAAGACCAAAATGATGATAACTCACCACATTTCTACCTGTCACTCAATATACATGACAAATTGATGCATAATTTTTTACTAGATTCTGGAGCTTCTCATAATCTGATGCCAAAGAAGGTCATGGATGAATTAGGATTAGAGATCACCAATCAATACCATGACCTATACACCTTTGATTCCAAAAAATTCCAGTGTCTAGGAGTGATCAAGGACTTGGTTTTTTCCCTTACCTGACTACCTATGAAGAGATTAGTGATGGAAATCATAGTTGCAGACATACCTTCTAGATTCGGGATGCTGCTTTCCAGATCTTGGTCTAAAAAATTGGGAGGCACTCTTCAGAAGGACATGTCATATGCCACAATCCGAGTGTTTGGAGGGGAATTCAGAAGGCTATATAGGGAAGCCCAAATGGACTACATTATTATTGATTAGAAAAATCCTTCAAACCATCCCATATATGCTGAAGAAATGGAATTGGGTTCATCAATACTATACCTTGCTGCTGATGATAATAATTTCCAGCCTGAAATAACTGAAAAGCAACACTTTCAAGGTACAATTGAGCCGAATTTAGAGGGAGGAAAGATCTAGAAATTGTTCTTTGATGGAGCCTCATCAAGAGAAGGATCAGTAGCCGGTGTAGTCCGCTTTTCTCCCACTCAGCAAAGGGTAACTATATCATATAAACTCCAATTCTCTACCACTAACAACACTGCTGAATATGAGGAGCTTGTGCTGGGTATGAAGGCAGCGAAAGATTTGGGAGTAGAGTAGCTAATTGATTTTGGTGATTCAGAGTTGGTGATAAAGAAGGTGAGAAACAACTACCAAGTGAAAATTCCAAGTTGAAAAATTATAGGAATGAAGTCTGGGACTTGATTGAGCATTATTTTTTAGCATTTAATATAATTTTTGTCACTAGAGAGGAAAATCAAATGTCTGATTCACTAGCTATTGCTACTATTAATTTCAACTTTCCTCTAGATGTCAAGGTAGCCTATGATGTTCAAATAAAAAATAGACCTTCAATTCTTGATAACATCAAATACTAGCAAGTTTGAGGATGACAAGGAAATTAAGAATTTTTTAGAGTGTGTTGAAGAGTTTTTAGATATACAAATTGATGATGAGTAGGATATTGTTGAAAATCAAAATAGCAAGAATTTTAAGAAAACCATGGATGGGAAGAACATTATAGATCTGAAAACTAAATATATTCCTAAAGGCTTAGTCCCTTTAGAAAGATTGTTCGATAATAGTGATGTTTTTCTCAAGCCTAAAAGTAAAGTTGACGGAGAGAGTACAATAGAATGTAACATTGGCACAAAATATCAGCCAAATTGAGTCAAAGTGTCCAAATTCCTTTCTCTTGAAACCATAACAAAATATATCAAGCTACTGAAATAATTTGCTGATATTTTTGCAACTTCTTATAGTGAGCTGAAAACTTATGATAAAAGCATAATGGAGCACAAGATTCCTTTGAAAATAGATGCAAAGCCTGTAGCATAAACAATCAGATATATCAATCCCATGCTGCTCCCAATCATTGAGAAAGAAATCAGAAAATTATGGGAAGCAAAGATAATTTTGCCTTTGTGATTTTCTAACCGTGTAGCTAATATAGTCTCGGTTCAGAAAAAAGAATGAAGAGATAAGAATTTGTGTCAATTTTCGCAACTCGAACCAGTGTTCATTTAAAGATAACTATCCACTGCCCAAGATGGATTATATTTTGTAGAAGGTTGTAGGATCCAAAATATTGTCAATGATTGATGGATTTTCAAGCTATAATCAGATTTCAGTTGACAAGAAATATAGAGAAAAGACAACATTTACCACACCCTGGGGTACATTCATGTACAACAAAATTCCATTTGGTCTGATGAATGCAGACACAAATTTTTAGTAGGCAATGGATATTTCCTTTAAGGGAGAAAAAGATAGATTTGTAGCATGGAAAATTTTAGGGGCTAATATTTGCAGGTGGGCTAATTTTCCATGGTTTTTCCAAAAAACATATTCGCCAATTTTCGTTTTTTTATAAAAATGATTCGCCCGAATTTTACAATATAAAATTAGTTTACCTTAAAAATCACTGACATTATATAGACAATATATCTAATATCATTATAAATTTTAATAATTTTACAAATACAACAATAAACATTCTATAGTTTGCGTATTAGGGACTAGTGAGATTTGCCATTTTTTTAAACTTCAAAATAATTTTCCATCCTTAAAATTTTCCCTGATTTGTAGTCATCTATTTGGACGAAATAAAAGTCTACACAAAATCTCATGAAGACCACTTGAAACATTTGAAACAATTTTTTGAAAAATGCAGAAAGTTTGGTTTGTCCTTGAACCCCAAAAAGTCATCCTTTGTTGTCCAAGAAGGGAAATTATTGGGACATATTATTGATCCGAGAAGAGCAGAAGCTATTCAGAGGATTGGTTTTCCAAGGAATAAAAAATAATTGCAGTCATTTTTAGGGAAAATAAAATTTTTGAGGCACTTTGTTCCAAACTTTACAGAGTTAATAGAACACGTAAATGTCTTGCTAAAAAAAATGCATAATTTAAATGGTGAGATGAAGCAAAGAATTATTTTTCAGCAATCAAGTCTGCCTTGACTAAAGCTCCAGTTTTGATTAGTCCTCATTTTGAAAAATATTTTTTGATTTTTTCATATGCTTTAGAAGAGACAATTGCAGTTATCTTGTTACAGAAGAGAAAAGAAGGTTTAGAGCAGCCTATCTCATTTTTTAGTCGTGATTTAAGAGATGCTGAATTAAAATACAACCTGACTAAAAAACAAGCATATGCACTAGTTAATGCTTTGAAGTCTTTTCGAGTATATGTGCTACATTAAAAAATTATTTCTTTTGTGCCAAATTTTATTGTTAAAGATGTATTGCTGCAGCTAGATACAGATGACAGGAGAGGACAATGGTTGACCAAAATTTTGGAATTTGATATTGAGATTAGACCAACTAAATTGCTAAAAGGTCAAGGTTTGGCTCGCTTGATGGTGGAATCTAATTGCAAGGATTTAAATTTTAATGTATTAGCAGCTGAAGGAGAAGATGGAGAAGATATTTCTAATTATCCTGAAATATTTCATTTAGATTGGTACAAGGATATAGTATACTTTTTGTTAAATTTCGACTATCCCCATGAAATGGAGAAGTAAAAAAGTAGAGCTTTCAAATTGAGAGCTGTGATGTATTTCATTTTGGAAGACCATATTTACTGGAAAGGCCCTGTTGGAGTCTTATTAAGATGTGTAGATGAAGCTGAATCCCAAGAGATTATGACAGAGATACATGCAGGAGTGTGTGGAGGGCATTTGTATTGGAAAGCCACTACAAACAAAATCTTAAGAGTTGGCTATTATTAGCCAACTCTTTTCTCTGATGTTTTTGCCAGAGTGAGGAGCTGTGTCAAATGTAAAAAAATTGCTGGTAAACATAAATCACTACCATTACCTCTTATTCATATTTTAACCGATGTTCCTTTCCAGCGGTGGAGGTTAGAATTCATCAGTGAAATTAATCCACCTTCATCAGGACAACATATATGGATTCTCAAAACTACAGACTATTTTACTAAATGGATTGAATTTGTACCAACTAGAAATGCCACTGATATGGTAATTATCAAATTTCTGTTGGAAAAGATTATGTCCAGATTTGGTTGTCCACAGAAATTAGTAATTGATAATTCAATGGCCTTTAAGTCTATTAAGATGTACAACTTTTGTCAGCAATACAGAATTGAATTGACTCATTCCACACCTTATTATCATCAAGATAATGGATTAGCCGATTCATCCAATAAAATTTTGGTGAGGATCATTAAGAAAATGTTACCTGAAAATAAGATAAATTGGGACACTCAGCTAGTACATGCTCTTTGGGCAGATATGGTAAGTGGTAAAAAATCAATTGGAATGTCTCCCTTTCAGCTTGTATATGGTATTGATGTTGTAATGCCTTTGCAATTAGCTCTTCCTGTGATGAAGTTCCTGCAATACAAAGTTGTTGATGAAAATCCAATCCAAAGGAGAATGCTGCAGTTGATAGAGGCACACCAAATCATAGAATCACTGATGGATAAAGTACATAAGTATCAAAATAAAGTCAAATCTGTTTTTGACAAAAGAGAAAATTAGTAGTTATTTTAGGAGAATGATTTGGTGCTGCATGGGGATGCCAGGAGAGAAGACC
This sequence comes from Pinus albicaulis, assembly GCA_034641835.2. Classification (NCBI taxonomy): domain Eukaryota; kingdom Viridiplantae; phylum Streptophyta; class Pinopsida; order Pinales; family Pinaceae; genus Pinus; species Pinus albicaulis. The sequence goes on from CM076579.1 coordinate 705,096,322, forward strand.
ATGGAAGTCATGGTAAGTTTGACAATATATGGTTTGGGCCATTTAGAATTGTTTAAGTTATGGAAAACAATACTTTTCTACTCAAACATATGAATGATGATTAGCTGACTGGAGGCCCTGTTAATGGTCATTTTCTTAAAAATTTCTTTGTTTAGTAAGTCAGTTGAGTCATTCCATTGTAAATATCCGGTGTGATGTGTCAATAAAACTCCATGCCCAATGGTTTTTGTGTCTATATATATGGTCAGTTTTGTTGTCTAGTCAGTCAATGCTCAGTTCTAGTCATAATTTCCAAGAAGTCTTCTTAGTTTAAAGAGTTTTTAAGGCACTAATTCTATAGTTCTTGAAGCCTCACAGGGAGGACTTCATCCCCAATAGGAGCCACTATTAGCACTGCAATTTTTTGAGATATTTTCAAATTTTGGTCATCATTATATAAGGAATCAATCTGCCTTTTCAGTTCAATTGTAAGATGAAAGTGTCGATGTCAAAGTGTAGTGGTGAGAAAATTTCATTTCTACCTTCATTCATTTCATTTTCCCTCTTTTACCTTTCATTTTTACAAAAAAAACCCAAAGTCCAACGTTTCATTTATTTCAAAACCCATTTTTAACTATTAAAATTCAATTTTTATAGTTAAAAAGCAGCTCTGCACACCCACTAACATCCAGATCATATTATACCCCTTTTACCTTACCTTTTATCGCATATTCAAACCTTATACATGTAACCATTGCCAAATCCTACAAACTTTCTGATATGCGATATTGCTGGGGCCCATCATTTCTTTTTGATCCATTTCACAACATTCGAAATGTTTTAGAAAACTTATTTATATTATGATTCACACGAATTTTACCATATTCATTGACTTAAAGAATTTTTCACTTATCTGCTTTTAAAAGTTGTTTAATGGGCCCCACCTACCTTTTCGCATCACATTTTCACAAATTTCACTTACCGCATTCACTTCTGCTTCCTCATTTCCCCGATTGCGATATTGAGTGGGACCCTTTCCTGCCACATCATCATCGCTAATCGCATATCGCAACAATCCTTGCCACATTGATTTACCACTCTATAAATATTTCGATGTGATAATAAAGCGACCCACCTTTCCCTACCACGTCACCCTGTCGCCGTCGCACATCGCAAGCTCTGGAGGATAGGCACTCATGATAATGTTATAAACATCAAAGTGCGATGTGCGATATTGTTGGGACCCAATCGCATATCGTAATTCACAAGCTCGGGAGGATAGGTGCGCAGGAATCCATTGTAAATGCCAAAATGCGATTTCGATTTCTATATGCCGTTACACCTCATGATCTTCCTTGCTCTTTGATCCACGGTTCTCATGCATTTTTGGCTCCCCTTATCCATTCTTCTTTTAACACTTTAGGTGGGGGGGTGGGGTATGAAAAGTTGTTTTCTCAGTCGTTCCTCCTACTACACATCCTCCTCTCCGCATTTCACACTCCCCTCGATCCAAACCACCTTGCAACGTCATCACCCCGATCACAAATCACATTCCCTCCTACTTGTGTTTTATGCTTAGACATTTCCAGCCTCGATCTATGATTGCGATATATGTATAAAAGGTTTTCTCCTCCCACTCATCATTTCTAAAATAATCTCTCCCACTAATAAAATGAAACCCTACTATCTCTTTCAATCCACCTCCATAACCTATTTAACCTCCATATTTCACTCTCCTATTTTATTTCTCCCGCCGGCCCACAATTCAACGTGTCTCCATCTCATTTCTTTCACATGCCCTATCCTTTTGTTTGGAACCTATCTATATGGGTTTTTCCACTCCAACACTATTTCCATGTTTAATTCGAGACCCTATCACGACAAAAAAGAAACCAAAGGAGAGGAACAATGAAAGATTTTCTATGAAACAAATTTCTACCATTACTCTCAACACCGACACATTTCCACAAGGCATCATGCAACATTCAAAGAAAAATCACATGTCACTTTCACTGTTGTTTACACTTTTTGTGGAGTTGGTTGCACCAGAACAGAAGAGGAGTCTTCCCATAGACTGCCGCATCAAACAACCAGTTCGAGTTGCTAGCCTTGATGATGTTTATTTTGATTATGTCATAGCACTTTGTATTAAAGTTTTAGGATAAGCCTCATATCTTGCATGAGATCATAATAAATTTTGGGAACAGGTTTACTCCTTTTGTGGAGATGACAACTTTATATTTTTGTATATATGTGACAAACTTATATGTAAAAAAGGTTCGTGGTTTTAGAATCTTGGCTCATATGATTAGTACTCTTTTCAATGAATAAAATTGAAATAAACTTATGAGGAATTATTATTAATCTGGTGTGTGTATTGTTAATCTTCACTTGTGTTTCCATATCTTATTATCTTCAGTGGATGTTTGTAATTCCTCATGCTATTATGTGTTTTTATCAGTCTCTTGACATGTTCATGTGTTTTATCAATTTTTATTAGTCTCACACAGTGAACTTTCTTGATGAAATATATATGATGACAGTGTAAATAACATCACTTATAACAATTATCTTCCATGATATTTCAATGAAAATATTGTAAGTCTATAAATAGCTTTCTCTTGTTGAAATATTGACAAATTACTACTTGTGTTATTTTCTACCAAAAGCAATGGATTTATGCCTTGCAGACCCACTGTTTCTTCTTCCATTTCACATTCCCTTCCCCTCATAGGCTAGAAAATCACTCTTTTGCTACCACATCAGACCCAATACCCTCATTAGTAGAATATTGGATTTGATTGAAATATATTTTCAGTGAATGGGAGTTTAAACCACCTACCAATCTTATAAACCAAATAATTAATTTTCCTTAGTGTTTAGGATGTGTCTCGTCAGGTGCTTGAATTAGTCCAAGTACTGATTCCAGTGCTAACACCCCTGATGAAGGTGCCCCCTCATCTCCCTAATTTTCTCCCAACTCAAACTCATCATCCGACTAACTATATGAATACACCTCAATTTAGTGGGACTTTCTCTTGGTACATTTTTGCCCTGGTTCCCAAGGCTCCTAGCACGTGAAGCAAAACTTCCTCCTCTTGAGGTCACTCCTGGTCTCCTCATCCAAATAACCATGCCCTACATACCTCTGAAGTGGTTTGGTATTTCAGCTCCCTTACGGGGAAGTGGGTCTAGTGGGGACGAAGGCCCGGGTCTTGGACACTGTGTTAATCATATCCCAGGTCTTGGAGATAGCATCCATAAGTGATGTAGCATTGTATGCCCTCACCCAACCATGCAATGGATCCACAAGCCCCTCCACAAACAACATGATCAATCGAGCCGCTGATATGTTGGTCACTATCACTACCAATTTATGAAACTCTGTAATGTAGGCCTCTACGTTCCCAATCCTCCACAGATGGGCTAATTCCTTGAAGTGTAACTTCGGGTCCTTCCTCTAAAACCTTTCAATTAGCCTCCAAGTGAGCTCTATGTAAGAATTAATGGGTATATGCCCCAACGTGATCAACCCATGGTGCCACCACTCCTGAGAATCTACCTCCAACTGTAGCGTAACAAAATAGATAGTATATGTCTCATGCATGGGATTTAGGTGGAAGTGTTTGTCTAAATTATGAACCCAAGCCCTGACTGAACTCTTAGCCGAACCATTGAAGTTAGGGAGTGTAAATTTCCTTTTTATCTTATGCACCTCTTAGTTAGACTGTACCCCTCTATGCTTTGTTCCAACCCTAATGGTATGTCTCTCCGTCAGGTGTGTGTGTTCCCTGAAGGACATCACCCTCTTAATCCAAGCAGCCAACCCCCCATACTCATTAATACCTGATGAAAATCAATGGACGAAATCCACAACTGGGTTAGACTCCCTCTCAGGCTTTGGCTCATCCACGAAGTGAGGCATGGTGGGACGACCAACCTGTCCATGTAGAGGAGTGTGTGGGTAGTGATTGGTATGGCTTCCTCCTCCGGCTCTGTAACCCCCATCACCCTAGAGCTCCCCCTAGGGTCTCCCATTCATCTGCAACCGCATCACCTACTACATAATGTTCATCATGAGATGCCCTTGCCTCAATATCATCTAGTTTGTCCTTAAAAACTCCTCTAAAACTTGGTTTTGGCCCACTTTATTGGGTTTCTCATTGTCTTCTTGATCGTCCATATAACCCCTGATATTCTCCACCTTTGTATTAGAAAAGGGGTCTGGGTCTCCCTCTCTACCTCAACCCCTTCCTCTTCCTCTTCCATGACCCCTCTAGAAAACCAATCCTTAGTACCTTGGTGGCATCACTTGCTCTCATTCCCCACACTAGCCAAGAACATGCTCTGATACAACTGTAATATTTTTAGTGGAAAATTTACAGTGATAAACAAACACATGCAACACATTCAACACAAAAAATTCACATCAAATATCAGATAACCAGAAATGCTGCAAGACACACCAAATGGACCATTTTTATTATATATATCTATGAGATTATAATATGATTTGGAAAGAGTGCACCTAGGCTTGATTAAAGTAAAAAAATATCTCCAGGTGAATGTCTATCAGTTTCCCAAGTGATGTAGAAGAGCCCCCACTGAAAATTTTGTGTTGGGCCCTTGAAGAAGTGCACTACTAGCTGAATGGAACCCCTGTTTTTGCCTTGAAACTACCCAAAACATTCCATGAAATTAATCGTGGAATCCTCACCCCAAACCTATAAAAACTCATAAAGGGTTTGACCTAGTTTTGATGCTCCAAAATTGACCCCAAAATGCTTGGCCCTTCTCCACTACCAAAAAATGTCACCTATGATAGATATTGTGTTTGCTGCTCCTCAAAAGGGTTAGGAACTCACCAAAAATCCCCTTTTAACAACCCCAACTCCTCAATTGATCTCTCAATCCTCCCCACACTCAGCCCCCACAAATTACTACGCGGTCCTGGGCACGATGATGCAGGCCCAATTACCAGAAATTCATACTAATCTGAAAGACAACCCCCTGCACTTGAAAATAATTTCCCTTTACTTGGAATTTGGTTAATAAATTTCCTAGCAATAGTATAGCTTCTAACTCTGGAAGCACACTGCACCAATAATTGCATGGTTCCTTCCCTGCGTCCTAGTTGAGCTAGAAATTTGTGGTACTTACGTGGTATCTCTCCCCAATTTCCAATAAATATGAAATTGCCTTCCTAGGGTGTCACTCGAAGTCCACCGAAGAGAGTTTGAGATTCCTCCTTGGGAAACTCTTGTTCTCAACAACACTATGTAACTCAACTAAACAACTAAAGTAACAATTAGATGTAAAATGATCAAAAAATCCGCAAATTATGTTTCCTTCCTCTTATTTATAATTGTTGATCCCTTTCCTCACGTGGGCCCCTTTCACCAAGAATTTTGAGCTCCCTCCTTAGCCATTCAAATTTATCCATCACGGGGGTGTATATTTTGTGGGAAAGTGGCCCCCACCTTCCAATTAGGAAAATATTTTGACCCCCTTTGTCCATGTATTTTCCCAAAAACTAGCTTAGGCCCCAAAATGAAAAAATTGGAAAACATTTTATTCTCCTTAGCAAACTATTTAGGAAGGAACATCACATAAAGGTTGAATTTGTTAGAATGGAGGGTTTGAGGTGTATAAAATTTTCTTAAAATAATTACAGGAGGGAGTTTGAGATAGAAATATAGTAGGTATGACTTAGAAAGAAATAGGAAAATCGTAAGATGAGGATAACAAATTAGGAAATCCCTCTCATTCAATTTGGAACTTCATAGTTGCTGAAAGTTGGGTTACAATGAGGAAGTGGAACTTCAAGATGAAATGACTATTTTAGTATTTGATCTAATAAGTAAGAACCTAGAATTAAAAAATACAAAATTCATTTTAAAAAGTGTTATTATTAGTGTTTTTATAGTGAAAAATTGGATTCCAAAAGTGTGAATATTGATTTTTGAAAGTGCGAATTCAATTTTGAAAAGTGTGTAATTCAATTTCAAAAGTGAAAATTTCGAATCTAAAAGTGTCAATTTCAATGCCAAAATTGTGAATTTTGATCTCAAATGTGTTAATATTGAGTTACTACAATGTGTATTTGCATTTCCTTATTTTGAATTCATTTTTTAATGCGCATATCTAAATCCATGATTAAGGTAAAACATTTAATTTATATATTTGCATACGTATCACTATGACATACATTGTTAAATATATCAAATGGAAGAGATGCAAAAAAATAAAAACAAGTGAATACAATCATTGCATTACAGAGTTGTAGTGTCTCCCAAATATTTAAGGCAATGTACAATAAGGTACCATAAAATAAAATGACGACTATGAGTCGATTCCTTTTACCAACATATCACCTTAATGAAAATAATATGACTTATTTATTGTGGAAAATATATTTAGGAAAACCCACACCATGGGCCAAGAGAGAAGAGAGAAATTTACCTTCAGTACATTTACTTGAAGCAAAATTGTTAATTAAAATCAATTACTAATTTATGAGTTCTTATATTATGCAAGTCCTTAAAAAATGGCAATATATTGAAGTTATTTATTCAAATTAAGTCTTGTTCATCAACATCACTCTCACTCTCTCTAATCTATTGAAGTTTTTCTCATTATGCCTCAATTGATTAAAAAACCTTCCCATTTGTTTTCATTGTCTCTCCTTTCCATCTTTCCCTTGATGACCATTCCAATATTAGGTTATTCACATCTATGTATATCAATGAATAATTACAAGAATCTATTACATCTATTACAATAATTACGATATTACAATAATTGATTGATGGGTTCTTTTCAAATTTATCTACAAATTGTTTTGTTTCCTTTTGATGTTATTGTGGGAATCCACAAATGAACCACTATGAGGTATGTTTTAGTAGTATCATTTGAAACTTGATAGAAATTTCATTCTACACAACTGTTAAATGTCATTTTGTCACCATGAAATTTGACTGTTCATATGGGTCTATTACCATCCATATCATGTTCCCTTAGAGGGAAAAAACACTAATGTTCCTGAATCAATTCTTGGAAATTGGAGAAAAGCTCTGTAAAAACCTTAAAAGTCTGCCTGCACATTTTTACTAGCCTTTCCGTGCGCATGCATTGATGATCCTTCCATTAGCCGCGACGACCGCCACACTGTTTTCCACTAAAACCTGTGCACCCTCGTGAAAAACAAGTAAAAAGAAAAAGTAACTTATAGAAGCCTGGTTGGTCGAATATTCTCCCAACTAAAAGCCTCTAGAGTCGTGCCAGTTAGAGCTTTATCCCTCCACTCATGGAGCTTATCCCTTGGTCCAAGGAACTCAAATCCCTTCATGAGAGGAATCCATCCCTCTCTTTATGGAACTGAAACTACCTCAATCTCCCTATAAATTGAGCTCAAGTTTCAGGTTCAGGGATTAGGAGAAGGTAGATTATGAATAATAGAAACTGATCTATATAGTTTCTAAGCTGAAGAGAGTTCATAGAATGCATACTTTCTATACTAGTTAGTTGTTTTTGACACACTGAAGTTTACACCTCTGTGACTATGAATTTATGCTAGTTATTCTAGAGAGGAAGGCTTATTATACTGAAGGAGAACGATTGCTCAGATCCGGGGAGGAATCTATACAACATCAATGCATCTAGTTGTAATATTTCTCTTTCTAATTTATGATAATACATATGGATCTTTTTTCTCATTGTCTTGTTTCTGTATTCATAGGAATAATGTCAATACTTAGAATACTTGATCACTAAGTTGGATTAGTACTTTTGTATTATTATATATATTGCATATGCTTTGATTATTTGTCTTGTCTTGATTGCAGGTTCTACTCATCATTGGAGAACTACTTTGGAGCGATGGGACAAAGGGCTATATCAGACATTTAGATTTCAAGGTAGGAGCATGTCCTCTCTACTTTAATATTATAATGATCTTAAAATACAAATAATCTAGATAAATAGGTATAAAAATGGATATTTGTTTCTAGTTACTCGTTGGAGTACTAGGGATATCGCTCTTGTCTGCAAGAGGGAATAATCCTTGTAACAAATTGGCAACTCCACTAGGGAATATTTTGAGTTTAGTTTTCTTTGTCTATATTCAGTTTGAAATCTTAGCTTTCTGATTTTGACTTCTCTGAATGTGGTTGGGTCGATAAATTTTTAGAATCTTTGAGAAAGAAAACTTATTTTTTTTCCAACTTTTTCCTTGTGTGCGTGGTTTTCTTTGGAAGACAGAGTGGCAACCTGCGCAACTTGTTAGTTCAATCTAGTGTGCATGCACACTATTTTCAACTGATAAGCTGCGCCCCCTGGTAAATTTTGAAAAAAATAAATTTCTCTCTTTTAGAGGCAGATAACCAAATTATTGAAGTTTTCCCTGATCTATTTTAGTTCTTAGATCCTGAGTGAGAACTCCCTTTCGGTAATTTTGAGTCTTGTGTGGATTATCATCTTGTTTTCATTTTAAAATTTAGGGTTTGCCTTGATTTACTAATGCTTTGTATAGAAGATACCTTCGTTTGCCATAGATTACTGGTTTTATGATTTTGTCTTCTTCATCCATCAAGATTATTTCCAACCTTAATTTTATGAATATTTATTCTTTATTCATTTTGCAAACTAGAAAAACTTCTAGATCACTGAAGCACGATTCAACACTAAGCACTCCTGGATGATTTCATTTCTATTGAGATAAGTGGAAACCTTCTTATTATGATCACAACTAAGAGAAATCATCCGCAAAACATTCATACGTATCCTAATTAGGATTCAAAATTAGAATTTTGTTTTGATTTTGAAATTTATACTTTTTAGGATTTTTTAGGAATTGCTTTCTTTTGGGAATTGATTGATTGTTGAAATTGTAGTTTTTGACTTGGTTTCCAATGGAATTTTATGTGAAAAGAGAAATCAATCATATTTAGAAATTTAGTTTTTAATGAAATTGTCTTCTTTTCAAAAAGGATTTTTTTTTAATGAATGAGGAAGCTTGTGTTTTAAAATCAATAAGTCTCTCAACTTTCTCCTAAATAGAATTCATTGAAAAGAAAGAGTTTCATTTGTCATATAGATGCATTTAGAGTATTTTGTGTCGGGTCACAAAATCATCAAAGTTTCAACTCCATATCCTTTGTGTTAAATAACAACCAAATAAATACATCGCCCAGTAAAATAAATCTAGACATTTTTACATTTTCTAGGGCTCATTCCACCAATATAGCTTAGGATAGTGTTTTGAAATAGGTTGTAATAAACGTTCCAAAGCAGTTAAAAAAAACAAGTAGAATCTTGCAGTAGGGAAATCCAATTGTTGCATTTGTACCCTGGGAAGCTCTTCTTAAAAGAGTCAATCACGAGGTCATGTCGGACCCAGTGAGGTGATTGTACCTATCTCATTAGCGAAGATAAAAAATGTGAACATAATACAAACGATAAACCTCATATTAACCATTGTCGAGGAGCCTGGGGTCACTTGTTGGCAAACCTTAGATTTACCATGTTGAGGAGCCTTCAAGGGGATTGAGCTTGATACTTTACCATTGTGTGTATATCGGATCATATACTGTTCCCCCAGGTGCATTTGTCTCCATTGGTGACCTTAATGGCCATAATATTTAGGATTTTCCCAAGCTGAAGGTGGAGGGAAGGTCCCACTCTACCTGGAACATACATCGGCTAGACTCACTTGGACTTTCCGGAGGGTACTCTTCACTTCAATATGGCATAAAAGGATGGAATTGCAATAGACTGTTTCATTAAGCAGGTTTTCAGGGTAACTGTTCCAACCGCCAAGTTTTCAATATTAAAATCTACGACATTCAATTTCATCACCAACTAGTGTTTTTAGTGTGGAAACATACTGTTTTTGTGTGGTTTGTCTTATATTTTGTAGGAGTGTGGTCAAATTTCTTGTTTTCTTAGCGACCTTAGGAGTATTTTTTTGAAATATTTTTTGATTTCGTGTATTAAACATTAAACGTGATTGAATTAACGAGACACTCTTGTAGAATGCAGGGAAAACCCCATGAGTATACACCGAGTGAATTGGAAAATCTTAAATATGAAAGAGGTCAAGAATCAGGAACCAGGTCTACTGAACAAGGGGAAACATCTGTAATAATACATCTCGATTACAAAGTAAATCAATCTTAGATAGTAGGAAGATATCAAGAACAACTAGAAATTTATAAAGTAATCATAGTTGAGTCTGCTACCGGTGAGTTATTAGATACTCAACTAATTGAACCCGAAATATCTGAACCTGAATCTGAATCTATTTCGTCTGAGTCAACTTTGGAGTTCATAGCCCAAACTCCTGGTTTTCCTCGTTCACCTCGAGTGAAGCTTCGCATTATTGAGAATATTCCTCCTGGCTTTATTAGTATCAAAGAGATTATAGACACGGAAGAAGAGATCACAATTCCTTCGCGTCAAGAATATTTAGATCTAAGGTATAGTGAACCGATTTACCCTTACAGTCCTTTTAAACCAGACCCTTGGTATCAATGATTTACCAGCTTTCTACATAACACTGGTCTCAATTATTCACCACGATGCATTCCTTTTTACTCTATACCCAGAGGTAGTTACGTGTCTTCATTAAGCATGTCAGGTGAGTCATCCATGTTTTCTTCATCGCTAGAAACTTTTTGGTATGGTGGTCCATCAGTTCCTGTTGGATACTATTCACTCTCTGGTACTTTCTTAGGAGAATATCCTTATTTTGAAAATTTTACGCAATCAATTGGTCTTAATGAATCTAATACCGAAAATTTGACAATGGAACAAGTCTATATGATGTCTGGAAACATTCCTTCAATTGGTTCTCAAGGTGGAAATTTACCGCCTGGGGGGCAGCATACTCCTCAAGGATAGTCTCTTCAAGGGAAATACCCTATGCTAAGGCCAAAGCCTATTCAAGGGAAATACCCTATTCTAGGGCCATAGCCTATTCAAGGACAACAACCTCCTCAAGGGAAAATTTTTTATCAATAGCAACCATCCTTTCAAGGAGGTCAACCTTTTACTAGAGCTTATCCGACAAATTATCAAACTTATGTTCCAATACTTCAAAGTGGTTATGGTCAACCTTATGCACCACAAAATTTAATGGGAGCTCCTTACCCAGGCATTAATACTATGTGGAACCCATTGTTGAATCAACAACATTTTCAACCTACTGTACAAGTATCTTATAATCAACTTGTTCAGCCAACCGGAAAATTTGGTTATACCCAAGTCTAGCAGCCTGTTCAACCCGCACTTAAAATTACCCCTCAAGTATCTGTACCTAGTAGTCAGCAAGCTAGTCTGAGTACTCCAAGTACTCCTATCCAATATGCTGAGAAAAATTATATTCAACAACCATGTATACCTATCCCTTGAGTTTCTCAAGTCCCTGTTGCTACAACCCTTTAACCAACTGCATCAACTGTAACACTGGAAATCCCTCAAGTTACTGCTCATCAAACTAGACCAACCATTCATTCTACTATTCAAACCTTTTTAGGACAACTTGGTGTAGCTACTATTCAAACAAGCCAACCTTTTTTAGGTTAGTTTGTGAATCAACCGTTTAAGGGAAATTTCAATATGGACCAACAGGAAAAAATCCAGTCTACCAAGGTCAACCATACCTTGGTTATACATATCAAATGCCAGCTAAACCTCAGTTTGGTATGGCTAACCCTGGATACCCTAGGGGTATTCCAATCCCATCTGTTCATACTATTCCAGGTAACCCTAGATATCCTCCTCCGGGTATCGGTGTTGTTCCACAAGGTTATCAGCTTTCTCAATAGGACCCTAACTGTCGGTTACCATTCATTGCAATTTTAGACACTTACTAGATTTTTCGTGCCTCACGAATGATCCAATTTATTATCTTCTGTTTTGGTCAGAAATGCAAAATAAGTTTCCCAATGATATACCTAAGTTTGAAGGAAAATTAGGAGAAGACCCCTCAAATCACATGATGACTTATCATCTTTAGTGCGCATCCAACTCCTTAATCGAAGATTCCATTCGATTGAGACTTTTTTAGAGAAAATTGATAGGTTAGTTTCAAAGTGGTGTATCGAATTACCACGTGGCTCTTTTAATAATTTGAACGCGTTAGTAATGTTGGTGTCCTGTGTTTTGATAGTTTGGCAAATCAAAAGACAAGGAAACATCAGAACCAATATTTAGAGTTCTGGGATCTAGTCCTCCTATTCTCAGAGAGGGATCTCTCAAATGTTTGTTTGCAAAGGTTTATCTTGTGTGATTTGAGTATTGGTTTTAGACTAGTTATTAAGTGTAGGTGTTTGTTTGTTTGTTTGGATGAATTGATACAGTAGAACATGAAAGTTCTAGGAAAGATATACATAATGGAGAAACATCTGGTTCATTGGGCAATGGAATCAAGAAGAAGTCATAACACACTCATCAATAGATATGGGATATCAGAGGGAAAATCTAACTTGGCCGCAGGATCCTTTGGTTTGGAATGAGATGGACATCAATGATTTGGAAAGAGAAGTTTAATTCTCAAACAAAGGGAATTTGAAAGCACAACTTGAACAATAAAGAGCTATTTGGTAGATATGGTTAACCATAAATTCTAAAAATCACACCTTTAAGCAAATAATGATTTCCAAACAAATTTTAAAATTAAATCTAAGATTTGGGGAACACCCTATTTCCTCAAATATTTTATTTCAAATGACTTAGAAAACATAAAATATTCACTGATAATTGCAGTCATAGAAGACGGAACACCTAACTCATCTATGATCACAACTATAAAAGACCTTTAAGACAACTGTTTAAGCAAGGACAAAGGGAAAGATCTGAACAAACCTCCTTGGCTCACAATAAACAGAAATAATTCAAAGGGAGACTTCAATAACAACCTTTAAGTGGCAACAGATAAGCAGGGAAAACCATAAGTCATGCTGAAACCAACTGTTCGAACTATTAAGGAAATAAACAAGCATGAGGACTAAAGAGAGAGATTAAAGACTCTAAAATTCCTCAGCAGAGGAAAACATGAAACAGTGATGGATGAACAGGTCTAAGGTGCTTCCAAGAGTCATTTATTAGCATAAAACTTTCAACCTACTGTAGTAAGAAATTATGGAACATAATGAAAACAGGAGAAAACATTAAACAGTTCAGAATACTTCACCAACAACCAATCTCATGGATCCAATGATAGAGCCTTCTCAGGAACAAGCATGCAACAACATCATCAAGGCTTCCAAGACTTCAATTTGTTCTTCAATTTCAACAAACTATGCATTATTTCAGAGAGTTTCAGTATTACAACTAGTGATCAACCAACCAACACTTTCTCATCTTCTCCAGTAATATTTATAGAATAATGAGGAGGTGGAATGGGATAAAATATCTTCTAAGTTCAATTAATACAGTGCACTGTCTCTCGACCTTTGAGGGGCTTAATAGAGAAGATTTTTGGTATTTCCCTGTATTAATTGGCTTACATTAACTATTAGGCTTGCTGGAAAGAATTTGTTGACTTCAAGGCTCTTTGTTATCCTTGCAATAACTTCTACTGACAGTTTACAATAAGTTCCTTTGTTTGAATTAACTATTCAGCTATATTGATGCAAAATATCTCCTGGTTTGATAATAACTTCGGCCTTATTTTCATTGATTTGATGCTGTAGGTGGCTCTGTGGTAGCTAGGGGATTCAATTAGCCCCCGATGTGGCAGCGTAGGCTCTCTGTCTGAGAAAACACTCATGATTTTCTTCAAACTGTGTTTATTTGGGAGGATTAGGATTTTAATAATCAATTGTTGGTCGTAATCCTCATAAAACTGTCTTCAATCTTCCATGCTTGTGCGTGTTGTGTTCGACATTGATATCCTTTGATTTGTGATTGAATTGCGGTGTTTGTTGGTATGCAGGGCTACATAGGGATTGAATGGCATCAATTCCTTATGAACCATTGATAAAATGTGGATTTGATACCTGCGAATGATTCCTTTTGATGAAACGAAGGCAGGAGGATCATCACCCTTTGCCTTTGAATTTCCTTCAGACATAACGGAGAAATCATTGGGACCCTGCAAAATACGAAAAATATTAGTAAATCCTGCATGTATAGGTTAACTGCTTCATAAGGCGCATGGAGAGAGCATGGCCGTTGGATGGCGTCATCCAATGGTCGAGATTGATTTAGGAGGATTCAAAGGCAAGGCGGAAGAAAATTTAAATCGGGGCCGTCGATCGCCCAAAAATCGATGGTCAGGAGCGAAGGTGAATAAATGACATGAAGGGGTCACGTTATTTAGAAAAATAAAATAAAAATGGGAAAAAAGGGTAAAAACCTTTGTTTCAGCGGAAAAATGATCAAAAATCATGTTCGGGGTTCGGGACGATCGTGGGCCGTCAGATGAGATCGGCCCACGCAATCAACGACGGAGAACAGGTGCCAATAAACTTTAGAAACATGCCCGGACATCAAACCTTTAATAAAATCCACATGAATAAAACCCTCGGGTCCAGAAATGCTGAGTGGACGAGGATCAGGGTGATGAATTTTGGGTCATCGATCTGTAGGTCAGATCGACGACGGATATTTTTTTAGAACTGCGCCGTACCCCGGGTTATTACACAGGAATATTCGGAGAGCGACTACCGTCCGATGAAAGGCCTCAGATTGGATGATGCACATCAATATCGCGCCCATTCCATAGTCGAACTTTAACATGCGATGAGCGGCGGTTTTTGAACAGTGCTCAAGGCCACGCATCGGGCGGTGAATGGAATCGTTGTCGATCGGGGAAAAACTGCCCTCTGCTTTAAAGCGGTGCGATGGATTCCACTCGGTTTTTGCAATAGTGAGTGGTTGGCGGGGACCACCGGGGTGATGGATTTCGCGCCATCGATCTGTGGGTCAGATCGACGGTGGAGAGTGATTAGAACCTTTACACCGGTGGAAAATTTATTACATAATAAGAACCGACAAATTCATATAAACAAAGGTTTATACTTGGGAAGAAAATTTTATTTGAAGCAGATAGGTGCCCGACTGTGGGGCCATGGGTTATATGGAAAATCATATGATCGGGGTTTATGGAGGAAGGGCTAATCGTGATCGGGCGATGCGATAAGCGCTTGGAAGGATGGTGCTTGGTTTAGGCACCAAGACGTGTGGAGGGGGAGGGTTAAAGACTTCGCCCAAGGGGGCTTAAGTGTATAATCTATAAAAAATGTGATTTTTTATAGATTTTCAATGATTTTCAAAGGAATTTGAGGGTTTTGATAAGGCAAGAAGGAGTCTTAAACCTTATCAAATGGGGTTTTGATGAAGGGAAAAGGGGAAAAACATGAAAATGAAGGATTTCATGGGAAAAGGAAAGGCAAAGATGAGGTTAGTTTTGGAAGAAGGGGAAAAGGAAAATGGTGCTTGCAGCAGTGTTCTTTCTTGGGAATCAACAGGATTTCAAGATGGTAAAATGGGCACAGCAATGAAGATTTAGACAGAGGCATGAGGCCTTTTGAGAGTCTTTAAGAGCCAGCACTTTTTGGAAATAATATCTGTTCCTTGAAGACTTCAGAAAATGATTTAGCCAGAATTTGGTATAACAAATTTTATAGCTGGCTAACAGTGGCTCCACTTGGGGATGGTGCCTTCTTGAAGGCATCAAGAATTTCAGGCCTGCCTTCTCTGGGAGGCTGATCAGTTGCCTCATCCATTGGGTTGCCCTTCCTTTGCTGGGATGATCTTGCTTTGAAAACATATTAGCAGCCATAAAAACAATGGATCTTCATCAATACAATCTTCCTACCTACCCAATCCTACTGATCTAACATTTTTTCTTCATTAGAGTGCACTTGGATTGGCAAAATCTTTCACAACATTTTATTCTTTTGAAAGCAGGAAATCTAATATATTTCTACTCCTTATTTCTCCATGGACTCAGATTAAACAATTGAGCCCATATGATTCTCTACCTGATCTACTATCTGTTGGGATTAAACTGTCCAACAAATTTTTATTCTCTACATTTCTACAACGTAAATTTAAAAATAGCCAAGTCAAGATTAAGCTATTTGACTCGCTGTGATCTATGGCATAAAAAAAAGCTGCACATAGATATTATTTTGCACAAAATTTAAAACAAAAAAGGAAGTTGTAGGATTTGAAATTTCAAAGCATTTCCTTCACCCTTTTTTACAGCTTTGTTTTTGAATTTGTTTGAGCTGTTTTTCTTCTATCCACTGGCTCGGATTTTGAGCTGATTAGAACCAGTTTTACATCTTTTGTGACTCAGGACTTAAAACATATTTGAGTCATTCTCTTTTCTTGGAATATTTAGGTTCGGATTTTGAGCATATTTGAACGTTTAATTTCTATCCTAATCTATCTAGTGATAAGCCAAGATTAAACAATTTGGCAAATCGAATTCACTAGCCTATCACAAAGCTAATTAGCCAAGATTAAGCTGTTTGAATAACTAGAAGTGTGTTCTTCAGGAGTGGCTTTTAAGCTTGCACACTTTGAGATTTTTTTATCTTTTTTGGCATGGGGCTATACCTTTATTGTTTTTGACAATCTGCCCTCTTTTCTTTCTTTCTCTGTTTTTGTATTTTTGATTTTCATAACTTTGAATGCAATGTTAAGACTATGATATTTACAATGAAAAATAAAATGCCTTTAAAACTCAAGACTCTTGGAAGAAGTAATGCTTGAGAATCCTGCCATTGATAGGACTTCCATATAGATATTCTCCATTCAATTATTTAAGGAAAAATGCGTTGTGACCCCTCTCAACATGAATAATATAGGGCCCTTTCCACAAGTTCTCAAACTTGCCATGTTTTCTCTTCTCTTCTCTCCTTGAATCCCACTTAAGAACAATATTTCCAACTTGGAAATTGTCTGCCTTAGTTCTCTTATCAAAAAGCTTCTTCATATTTTCTTGGACCAACTGTGTTCTCTCATAAACTTCTTCTCTGGTCTGCTGTAAATGGATGGTTTTATTTATTCTCCTCTGCATATAATTATCTTCAACCTACACTTCTTGAAGGAGCTTCATGACTGGCACTCCTAATGAGGTGGGAAATACTGCATCCATGCCATAGACTAGTTGATAGGGGGACATATTTATTGACTTCTTTGTAGTTAACCTATCAGCCCATAAGGCATGAACTAGTTTACTGTGCCATGATTTCTGATTTTGTTCCAACAGTTTTTTGATGATATTGATGAAGCTCTTGTTGGAAGATTTAGATAATCCATTTCCTTGGGGATAGTAAGCAGTGGAATGGCCCAAGGTTATGTGGTATTTGTAACAGAAATCAACCATATTTTTAGATTTAAAAGCAACCGCATTGTCTATTATGATTTTTCTGGGACAACCAAATATGGATAGGATATTTGTTTCAAGGAACTTGATAATGACAGAGTCATTAGAATTTCTGGAAGGCATAGCTTCTATCCACTTGGTAAAGAAGTCAGTGGCTGTGAGGATCCACTCATGTTGAGCTGAGGAGGATGGATGAATTTCCCCAATGAAGTCTAAACCCCATTGTTGAAAAGGTGCCTCAACTCTGATAAGATGTAAGGGTAAGGGAAGAAGTTTTCCTTTTCCATCAAAAATTTGACACTTATGGCAAGACATGACCAAATTTTGAGTGTCTGGGAAAAGGGTAGGCCAATAGTAACCAGATCTAAGAATTTTGTTTGCTGTGGCCTTGCAGTAGAGGTGTCCTCCACATTCTCCATCATGGAATTCTTGCATGATTTTTCCTAAATCATCTTCAAGTAAACATTTAAGCAAAATTCCAACAACATTTTTCCAATATAATATCCCATCTATATTGCAAAAAATCAAAGATTTTTGTTTCAAAAATCTAGCTTTAGTTTTAGACAAAGAAGGAGGGGTATTTAAATATAAAAGCACATAAATAATGTCAGCATACCAAGGAGAATTCAGAAATGTTTCTTCAATAGAAGGAGCAGTAGATTCTTCTATTTATCCCAACACATCTACCGTATTGATGTCTAGTGCTTGAAATTTAGACTCAGCCATAATTTTTGCTAATCCTTGCCCTTTAACTAGTTTGGTGGGCCTGATTTCTAAGTCATATTCAAGAATAGTTGCAATCCATTTTCCCCTTTTACCATCAGGGTCTTGACTTAGAATGTCCTTGACAACAGTATTTGGAACAAAAGAAATTATGTGAGAGTGTAAAATATAGACCCTAAAGTCTTTTAATGCTTTCACTAATGCTAAGGCTTGCTTCTCCATGATGTTATATGTTGTACATAATTACCCCCTGCCTACAAATTTCGGCCTGCTGCCTCACTCAAATCCATTTTAAATCTCCACCGTGGTCTTAAGCCCCGATACTCCTGCTTAACACTACCATCCCCGCTCAGAAAATACACTCGGCTAAAGTTAAAACCCACTTTTAAAATTGCATTTAGCCGAAGCCCCAGGGTCTTAGCTCCTTGCCCGCTGTCGTCATATGACCTGAGCCCAGGAACCACTGGCTAAAAGAGAGGGGGCTTATTTTTTATATTCGGGCGTGATATCCACCGTCCGATCAAAGTCCAAATCAATGGAGCGGTGATCATTTCGTGTGGAGGGCCCCGCGCGCGCAGGAAACCGGCGGTATTACCCCGCACCACTTCCACCAGACTGGCAGTTTTGAGCCCAAAGCCAGCGATGCCATATATCCTTTGCCGCGTGTCCTCAGTACGGGCGAGAAACCGCTTTTCTCCTGCACGTTAAAGCCTATGCGAAGGTTGGGCAGCGGAATTCGTCTGAACCGTCCGATCTACCGATCTCCATCCAACGGCAGATGTGTGCCAGAGTTGCCCACGCGTTATCACTTGTCCGCTATGACATAGGGCCCGCCATCATGTCGCTCTCACTCACTTCCACCCGTTGACTCCGCCACGTCGTCCTCCCACTTGTCCTCCGTATGCCCACGTGTTCGCCCCCGTACGTCTAAGATATTTTCCCCCGTTATATATATATATATATATATATATATATATATATATATATATATATATATATATATATATATATATATATATATATTTATGTTCGTCCATGTATTTTTATTCGCATTCGTCGTTATTCATTCCGTCCAGACCGTGTTACGTAGAAAACTCACAGCTCGTCTATTTATCAAAACCGCCATGATTTTCCTTCCGCTACCCTGCCTGTTTCCGTCTCCTGTCCATGTCCACGACGTCGTCTCTATCTCCACCTTCACACCTCACACCTCTGAGTCTGGTTTTTCTAATATGTTCATGGGTTTTGCAGGTTTCAAGATAACAGGAAGATTTTTTAATTCGCTGCCGCTGTTGCAAAGGTTTAAAGCCCATAAAAGGACGCATTCTGCCAGTGAAATTTAAAAAAGAGGCCGAGGGTAGGTGTGAGAAACAACTGCCATTAAAGAAGACACAGATATGGATTCACAGAACCCTCCAGATAAGTTCCCCCCGCATTAAAGATCCAGGATTCAAATCCAAAGCTAAAGGCTGAGAGTACAGTACAGAATTGCAGATTATCTTAGCGCTCTTACGGCAACATATTTTCCCTTAGCTAAAGGCGACACACTGTATATATTTTATTATTCGTGTCATGTATATAAGGAGATTTTTCTCCTTAGCATTTATTTCAGAAGACGAATTGTAAAGAACAGTCATTTATAGTTAGTCATTCATAGAGTGGGCGCGAATTCTTTCCGCCATCTTGATTCAAAATAAGTCATTAATTATGCTTCATCTACCTCCTCCTCTAGAATTCTCCATCTTTCCTATAAAGGCCCGAAAAGAAGACATTGTAAGGGTTCCATATTTCTATCAGCAAACTGTGCAGTGAAGAGGCTCTCGTATACATCTTGTAATATTTTCTGTATGAAGGTTCAGAGCCCGTAGGGTCTCAGTGAGGAGGGGTTATAACTGTAATGAGGATTCTGGTCTCTGGTATCTCACAGTATGTAATTTCTCTTATGTGTTAATACAATATCTCTTTCATGCTATTTATCTTCTTGTATCATGTTCTAGAATGCGAGTGGCTCTCTAGTTTGCATTAAGGATTCATCCTCGTTGATGCCCTTTCTGGAATTAGTCAAGCGCTTTAAATAGGCCTAGTCATGGTATACTGTTCCATGTTCACTCTTTCCATATTTTCTGCTATATTAGTTGCTTGAGGAGGGTGCTTTTAAAACACCATTGTCATATAAGGATTCGTAAATTGGTGCGCCCTTATATGGTTATGTTGTGTATCTGGGTATCAGTCTCATGCCAGCTAATATCTTCTTATGTTTCCTCACTGCACTCACTTCCTGATATCTGATTTCTGTGATATATTATCTGAACTGGCCCTCTTTACAGTAAGCGGTCTCTTAACTATCTGATGCCTTTATATTGGAGTTTTACTTGATGTCCCTACATTGTTCTTGTCTTTGTACCAGCTTCTGAGAGAGATTGGTCCCATTCAAAACTAATTTCCTTGTTCAAACAAGAGGTAGTAAGTGAGTTCTTGGACTGACAACCCAAACTATAAAGGGCTCCTTGCTATATTAAGATGTCCTAGGCACTGGTCTATGGCAACTCTAGACTGTCTCTAGGAGGGTGAAAAAATCATCCACAACATCTTTCTGGCGCCGCTGCCGGGGAACGAATTCAAGAATATCAGTTTCCCTGGGTCTCGACAAATTGTTTTCACTCTCTAATCAGGTGAGCACAGAGAGTTGAAGAGTTGCATATCTCTCACCTTGGCGACTCCACTGGTCTTTATTTGATAAATCTTATTGGTAGTCCTGGCTCCTCGTAAGCCACATTTGAGGTCAGATACATCTCAGCTGAAAACACCTTACGTGTTTGACCCAGAGAAGATCATTCATAAAAGAGTCTGGAAGGAGAGGAAGTCAGCCCGTGCTGAAAACCCTGAATATTCCGTTGAAGATTATCCGCCCTCTTCTTCCCAAGAAGTTAGAACAGAAAATCCCGAGTTTTACTCGGAGACTCTGCATAGGGGAAGTACTTGGATTGAAGAAGATTCTCATCCTACGTTCGAGGCTAAAGAAATTAAAGAGGTCACAGAAGTAGCTGCTGTTAACCGTGAGCTTTTCCCATCCACACCTCAGGCTTCTGTGCAATATATTCCCATTGTTATTCATACTCCACTTCCTCCTACTCCTCTCCCTTCATTTGTTGCTCAGACTGCTGTACAACCCCCACCTCCTCCAATGGCCAATGTTCACGCTTTTCTATTGAACAAATATGCTCCTCTGGCCCTACCCCAAGTGCTTAATGATATGCCACAGGATTATTTGAAGATTCTGCCGAGATTCAATGGAGAAAATGAAATTGATGCTCAGAAGCACCTCGAGACCTTCTGCTCTTTTGCAGAGAACTTAAATGTTGAACATCTGGATGTGGTCTTGAGATTATTTGTGCAGTCTTTGGAAGGGGAAGCCAGAAAATGGTTCAAGACATTGGGAAACCATTCTGTGACCACCTGGGATGTCATGGAAAATGTATTCCTCAGGAAGTGGGGAGAAAAGATAGACCACGGTCAGTGTCTCACTGAATTTAATACCATGAAGAAGAAACAGAATGAGGGAGTAGCAGAATTCATCAAAAGATTCAACAAGTTATATCTGAGCCTGCCTCCCGAGATGAAGCCCCATGAAGCTACAGCCAAGATCATTTTTATAGCAGCTTTTGATTTTGATTTTGGTTTTGCACTGAGGGAAAGAAAACCTGCCACTTTAGATGATGCACAATCAGATGCTCTAGAATTGGAAGCAAACTTTGCCTCCACTGGGAAACTGAAGGGAAAAATTGAACAAGATACTAGGAAGAGAGGCAAAGAAGAGGTTTCCACCTCTAATCAGGAAAAAGATTCAGATAAAATGGATGAAATAAGTAAAATGATAAAGAAGATGGTCAAGCTTGAACTGGAAGCTAAGAATGCAGCTCCCAAGAACTATTACAATGCTCCAAACAGAGGATACAATCCCCAGTATAGAAGGCCACCATTGCAGATATTGCCAAGAGAAGCAAAGGAACAACAAGACCGGGTACCTCATCCCTTGTACCTGGAAGGACCAGCAGATGACTCCACTGGAGATGCAGCTTACGGATTAGAAGATTCAAATCTGGCTTTCTCGAATAATGATGATATGGAATGCCCATTGCAAGATGAAGATGAAGAAGCAGAAATTGATCATTATTGCAAGCAGTTTGCTGATTTCATGCAAGCACAGTTCAATGTCAAATATGATCTCAGATCTTCAAGGAAAAGGACCAGAACTCAAGACCAAGAAGAAGAGCCACCTCAGAAAGAAGCATCTGTTCAGAAAGAATCAGCAACAAAGAAGAACGCAGAAAAAGGTAAGAATCCTTTAAACACTCCCTTACAGTCAAGTGATCAAATTCCCTCCTCTTCTAAAATAGTCAGTCCTCCTAATGCTGAGCCAGTGTCAAAAGAAATCAAGTCTTCAGTTGAGAATAAGGAGTCAAAAGAAGTAGTGATAGAAAAGCCCACATCTGCTTTCAATTTGCAAAAAGAACTTGAGAAGATTAAGATTCCTATCCCTCTGACTGAGTTGTTAAAACAGCCTGTATATCAGTCTCAAGTTACCTCCTTTATGCTTCCTCCTGAAATACCAGTTGCACCCGATAGCCTAAATCTTCAAGAAGAAAGACCCATGGTAGTCTTTGGCCCACATGTCGAGGAGATAGACCCTTCTACTCCTCCCTTTTATGTGTCCCTAGTCATTCATGACCTACTGTTACATAATTGTATGTTAGATTCTGGGGCTTCCCATAATCTTATGCCTTTGTCTGTCATGGAGCAACTAGGGCTGCAAATTACAAGACCATACAAAGATTTATATTCATTTGATTCCAAAAGGGTGAAATGCTTGGGAATGATTAAAGATTTAGTGGTCAATTTGGCCCAAATTCCAGCAAAGAGTGTGGTCATGGACATTGTGGTTGCTGATATCCCAGCTCGCTTTGGCATGCTGTTGTCAAGGTCCTGGGGTACAAAGATTGGGGGGTCAATAAAACTGGATCTAACATATGCTGTTGTCCCAGTCTTTGGAGGACAAGAAAGGAGGTTGTACAGAGAGACTAGATTTGTTAAAATGGTAACTAAGGCTGACTACTCAGAGAATTCTCCAGTCTATAACAAAGAGGGAGACTTCTCATGCTTGATGTTAGAAGAAAATCAAAATTATGCTCATGAGCCCCTTTTTGGTCAAATTCAAGCTGAACAGCCTAAACGAGATCAGGAATCAGAAATTTGGACTTTGCATTTTGATGGAGCAAACTCAAGAGAAGGCAATGGATATGGGGTATTGTTGACTTCTCCTACAGGAAAATGGGTGCCATTGTCTTTTAAATTAGAGTATGAGGCTACAAACAATGTAGCCGAATATGAAGCACTATTATTGGGACTACAGACAGCTAAAAACATGGGCATCCAATTTTTAAAAGTCTTGGGAGACTCTGAGCTGGTAGTGAGGCAGATCAAAAATGAATGTCAAACTAAACACCCTCGGCTCCGAGCATATAGAAATGAAGTATGGGACATGATAGAAAATTTCTTTTCAGCATTTAATATACAGTTCATGCCCCGGGAGCAGAATAGAATAGCAGACTCTCTTGCTGTTGCTTCCAGTACATTCCGTCCTCCTCAGAATCCGCTTTTAAGATATGAAGTGGAGGTACGGTACAGACCATCCATTCCAGATAATATAAAGCATTGGCAGGTATTTGAAGATGATGAACAAATGAAGAGATTCATGGAGACAGTGGGAGAATTTACAAATACCGAGATTGATGATGAGAGGGAGGAAGAAGCTGAAAATATTGCAGAAAATAAATGGGAAGAGAACATAGCAGGAAACAAAGTGCTGCAGCTGAAAGGAAATGTTATACCTAGAGGGCTGGTGCCTCTAGAAAGATTATTTAACAAAGATGATATTCCTTTGCAGCCAAATAAAATGACAGAAGAAGATCAAGTAGAAGATTTGAATCTGGGTACTCCTGCTGATCCCAAAATTGTTAAATTATCCAAAAGAGTCCCAGACGAATACAAAGAAAAATATTTAAAGTTGTTTCAATATTACAAAGATGTATTTGCTTGGTCCTATCAGGACCTAAAAACTTTTGATGTAAATATAATACAACATAAGATTCCACTGAGGGAAGACGCAAAACCTTATAAGCAGAAGCTCAGACAGATAAACCCTCTGCTGCTTCCCTCAATTGAAAAAGAAATCAAGAAATTACTGAAGGCCAAGATAATTGTGCCATTGAGGTACTCAGAATGGGTAGCAAATCTTGTTCCTGTTCGAAAGAAGAATGGAGAAATAAGGCTCTGTGTGGACTTCAGAAATTTAAATAGAGCATCATTGAAAGATCATTATCCACTGCCAAAGATGGACCACATCCTGCAGAAAGTAGTGGGGGCATCTAGAATGTCAATGATGGATGGTTTTTCCGGTTACAATCAGGTAGCCGTGTTCCCAGAAGATCAGAAGAAAACTGCATTTACTACACCATGGGGAACATTTATGTATGCTAGGATGCCATTCGGATTAATTAATGCAGGAGCTACTTTTCAAAGGGAAATGGACATAGCCTTCGTTGGAGAACAGGACAATTTCTTGGTGGTGTACCTTGATGATATCACAGTGTTTTCAAAGAACGATGATGAGCATATTGAGCATTTAAGAAGAACTTTTGAAAAATGTAGAAGGTACGGCCTTTTCCTCAATCCTCAAAAATCTTTGTTTGCATTAGATGAGGGAAAACTCTTAGGGCACATTGTAACTAAAGAGGGTGTGAGAATAGACCCTAAGAGAGTTGAAGTAATAAACAGTATTCCTTTACCAAGGAATAAGAAAGAGGTACAAGTGTTCTTAGGCCGAATTAATTTTTTGAGAAGATTTATTCCTAACTATGCTGAGATAGTTAGGCATATAACTAATATGCTGAAAAAGGATAATGAAGTAAAATGGTCCCAGGAGTCTAGAGAGGCATTCACAAGGATAAAATAGGCATTTGCTGAGGCTCCTGTGCTAGCAGGGCCAGATTACAAAAAGCCATTTATGATTTTCTCATTTGCTTCCCCTCACACAATTGCTGGAGTGTTATTGCAGAAAAATGAAGAGGGATATGAACAGCCTATAGCTTTCTTCAGTCAAGTACTTTATGACGCAGAATTGAAATATAATATATTGGAAAAGCAGGCATATGCCCTGGTAAAGTCCCTTAAAGCTTTTAGAGTTTATGTTTTGCAATCTCATATTACTGCATATGTCCCCACAACAGCTGTCAAAGACATTCTGGTTTAGGGAGACAGCGAAGGTAGAAGAGGAAGATGGATTGCAAAAATTCAGGAGTATGATTTGGACATAAGGTCTACTAAACTGATTAAGGGACAGGGACTTGCTAAGATGTTGTCTGAGTCAAATCACCAAGCCTTGGGTATCAATCTATCTATGTTAGCAAATGAAGAATCAGAAAAAGAAGAGGAGCAGCAAGGACTGGAGATGGCCACCCAAAAAATACATGTGAAATATATAACTAGCCCCTGGTACAAAGAAATTGTTGAATATCTTTTAACACTTAGCTGTCCTCCAAGTTGTGATAAGATAAATTACAGAGCTGTAAGGATGAAATCACAGAAGTATGTAATCGCCAATGGATAGCTCTACTGGAGAGACCCTCTAGGTATATTGTTGTTATGCCTAACAGAAAATGAAGTGCAGAATATATTGACAGAATTCCATGAAGGAATATGTGGAGGACATTACAGCTGGAGGGCAACAGCTCACAAAATCCTGAAGGCTGGTTTTTACTGGCCTAAATTGTATACAGACACTTTTGCTTGGGTCAGAGCATGTGACAAGTGCCAAAGATTCGCAGAAAGGCAGAAATTAGCAGCCATGCCCTTGATTCCTATTCATGTAAATGAACCATTTCAGAAATGGGGATTAGATTTTATAGGAGAAATACATCCCCCATCAAGTGGCCAACATAAATGGATACTGACAGCCACAGATTATTTCATGAAATGGGTGGAAGCCATACCTACAAGAAATGCTATAGATGCGGTGATAATGAAATTTATGGAGGATAATATCATATCTAGGTTTGGCTGTCCTGCTAGGATTGTAACTGATAATGCACAAGCTTTTAAATCTGCCAGATTTGTGAACTTCTGCCAAAGGTACAATATCATCTTGACTCATTCCACAACATACTATCCGCAGGGGAATGGTTTAGCCGAGTCATCTAATAAAACCTTGGTGAGAGCCCTGAAGAAGACAATAAGTGAAAATCAAAAGAATTGGGACTCTCAATTAAAGTTTGCTCTATGGGCGAATCGGATAACCAGCAAAAGAGCGACAGGGAAGTCTCCATATGAGCTAGTATATGGAAGAGCAGCTGTTTTCCCGGTGCAATTGGCTTTTCCAGTGGCACATTTTATGCAGGAAAGCCAGGATGAACCGGATGATATGATCAGAAGAATTAATCAGCTGGTAGAATTGGAAGAAACACGGAATCAGGTAGATCAGAGATTGATAGAATATCAAGAGAAAATGAAGAATGTCTTTGATCAGCATGCAAAGGATAGAAATTTTCAAGTTGGAGACCTGGTTCTTAGATGGGATGTTCGCAGGGCAGAGAAGGGCAAGCATGCTAAATTTGATCCGCTGTGGTTCGGGCCATTCAAAATAGTGAAGCTTGGGAGAAACAACACTTTTTATTTAGAAAATCTACAGGGTGATTTGTTGGATGCACCTGTGAATGGCCAATTCCTCAAGCCGTATTTCCAATTCTGACCCAGGCTGAGAATGCCTGATTGTATATATTGTATATAAATTGTTTTGGTTTTTATTTTTATTAAGGAAAGAATGCTGATAATTACCTGAAGAAGAAGCACAGGGAATTGAGTAGCAGAATGAAATATTCAGCGGTCTGCGTGTTCTCGACATGCTCGAGGACGATATATCGTCCCCAGATGGAGCCGATGTTGTACATAATTACCCCCTTCCTACAAATTTCAGCTTGCTGCCTTAGTCAAATCCATTTTAAATCTCCACCATGGTCTTAAGCCCCGATACTCCTGCTTAACACTACCATCCCC
Source organism: Pinus albicaulis (assembly GCA_034641835.2). Lineage (NCBI taxonomy): Eukaryota > Viridiplantae > Streptophyta > Pinopsida > Pinales > Pinaceae > Pinus > Pinus albicaulis. The sequence goes on from CM076579.1 coordinate 705,123,476, forward strand.
GCTCAGAAAATACACTCGGCTAAAGTTAAGACCCACTTTTAAAATTGCATTTAGCCGAAGCCCTAGGGTCTTAGCTCCTTGCCCGCTGTCGTCACATGACCTGAGCCCAGGAACCACCGGCTAAAAGAGAGGGGGCTTATTGTTTATATTCGGGCGTGATATCCACTGTCCGATCAAATTCCAAATCAATGGAGCGGTGATCATTTCGTGTGGAGGGCCCCGCGCACGCAGGAAACCGGCGGTATTACCCCGCACCACTTCCACCAGACTGGCAGTTTTGAGCCCAAGGCCAGCAATGCCATATATCCTTTGCCGCGTGTCCTCAGTACGGGCGGGAAACCGCTTTTCTCCCGCACGTTAAAGCCTATGCGACGGTTGGGCAGCGAAATTCGTCTGAACCGTCCGATCTACCGATCTCCATCCAATGGCAGATGTGTGCCAGAGTTGCCCACGCGTTATCACTTTTCCGCTATGACATAGGGCCCGCCATCGTGTCGCTCTCACTCACTTCCACCCGTTGACTCCGCCACGTCGTCCTCCCACTTGTCCTCCGTACGCCCACGTGTTCGCCCCCGTACGTCTAAGATATTTTCCCCCGTTATATATATATATTTGTGTTCGTCCATGTGTTTTTATTCGCATTCGTCGTTATTCATTTCGTCCAGACCGTGTTATGTAGAAAACTCACAGCTCGTCTATTTATCAAAACCGCCATGATTTTCCTTCCGCCACCCTGCTTGTTTCCGTCTCCTGTCCATGTCCACGACGTCGTCTCCATCTCCACCTTCACACCTCACACCTCTAAGTCTGGTTTTTCTAATATGTTCATGGGTTTTGCAGGTTTCAAGATAACAAGAAGATGTTTTAATTCGCTGCCACTGTTGCAAAGGTTTAAAGCCCATAAAAGGACGCATTCTGCCGGTGAAATTTAAAAAAGAGGCCGAGGGTAGGTGTGAGAAACAACTGCCATTAAAGAAGACACAGATATGGATTCACAGAACCCTCCAGATAAGTTCCCCCCGCATTAAAGATCCAGGATTCAAATCCAAAGCTAAAGGCTGAGAGTACAGTACAGAATTGCAGATTATCTTAGTGCTCTTACGGCAGCAGATTTTCCCTCAGCTAAAGGTGACACACTGTATATATTTTATTATTCGTGTCATGTATATAAGGAGATTTTTCTCCTCAACATTTATTTCAGAAGATGAATTGTAAAGTACAGTCATTTATAGTTAGTCATTCATAGAGTGGGCACGAATTCTTTCCGCCATCTTGATTCAAAATAAGTCATTAATTATGCTTCATCTACCTCCTCCTCTAGAATTCTCCATCTTTCCTATAAAGGCCCGAAAAGAAGACATTGGTAACCGTATTTCTATCAGCAAACTGTGCAGTGAAAAGGCTCTCGTATACATCTTGTAATATTCCTGTATGAAGTTTCAGAGCCCGTAGGGTCTCAGTGAGGAGGGGTTATAACTGTAATGAGGATTCTGGTCTCTGGTATCTCACAGTATGTAATTTCTCTTATGTGTTAATACAATATCTCTTTCATGCTATTTATCTTCTTGTATCATGTTCTAGAATGTGAGTGGCTCACTAGTTTGCAGTAAGGATTCATCCTTGTTGATGCCCTTTCTGGAATTAGTCAAGCGCTTTAAATAGGCCTAGTCATGGTATACTATTTCATGTTCACTTCATCCATATTTTCTGCTATATTAGTTGTTTGAGGGGGGTGCTTTTAAAACGCCATTGTCATATAAGGATTCATAAATTGGTATGCCCTTATATGGTTCTGTTGTGTATTTGGGTATCAATCTCATGTCAGCTAATATCTTCTTTATGTTTCGTCACTGCACTCATCATCTGATATTTGATTTCTGTGATATATTATCTGAACTGGCCCTCTTTACAGTAAGCGGTCTCTTAACTGTCTGATGCCTTTGTATTGGAGTTTTACTTGATGTCCCTACATTGTTCTTGTCTTTGTACCTGCTTCTGAGAGAGATTGGTACCATTCAAAACTAATTTCCTTGTTCAAAACAAGAGATAGTAAGTGAATTCTTGGACTGACAACCCAAACTAGAAAGGGCTCCTTGCTATATTAAGATGTCCTAGGCACTGGTCTATGGCAACTCTAGACTGTCTCTAGGAGGGTGAAAAAATCATCCACAACATTATATTTGAGCGAAGCATCTCTTAAGGCCATACTAAATAAAGATATTGGTTTTTCTTGCCCCAAGTAATTCTTTTGAAGTAATACCATAGCTATTGTATGCTTAGATGCGAAAGAAAATATATAAAAGTCTTTGGTGAAATCTGAACTAATCAGGACTGGTGTTTGAGTGAGAGCTTGTTTGACCAGTTCGAATGATTTTTTAGCTGGTAAAGTCCATTTTACACTGACATATTTCTTAAGCATGTTTGTAATGTTTTTTAATAGCTCAGCAAGATTAGGGATAAACCTCCTCAGAAAATTGATCTTTCCGATGAAAGATTGCAACTCTTTGAGGCTTCTTGGATGACTGATTTGTAATATGCCATCTATCCTTGTAGGGTCTATTTTGATTCCCTCTTCTGAAATTATATGGCCAAGAAGTTTACCTTCTTGGAGACCAAAGAGTGTCTTCTTGGGATTCAATGATAAGCCAAATTTCCTACACTTCTTAAAAACTTTTCTTAGGTGAATCAAATGTTCTTCATCAGTTTTTGAGAAAACGGTTATGTCATCAAGGTAAATGATTATGAAATATCTAATGTCTTCAGAAAAGGCTATGTCCATGGCCCTTTGGAAGGTGGCCCCTGCATTCATTAATCCGAAAGGCATTTTGACATACATAAAGGTGCCCCAAGGTGTGGTAAATGCAGTTTTGATTTGATCACTTGGGAGCACTAACACCTGGTTGTAACCCTAGAACCCATCTAAGAGAGATATCCTTTTTGACCCAACTACCCTTTGAAGTATATGGTCCATCTTGGGTAAGGGGTAGTTGTCTTTTAAAGAGGCTATGTTTAAATTTCTGAAGTCAATACAGAGCCTAATTTCCCCTATTTTCTTTCTAACAGAAACTAAGTTTGATACCCACTCTGAATATCTAATCGATACAATGATACCAACAGCATGCATCTTTTCAATATCTACCTTAAGTAAAGGTAATAAAACAGGGTTTATTCTCCTTATTTTTTTTTTAAAAGGCTTTTGATTTTCCTTCAAAGGGATTTTATGTTGGATGATGTTGGTATCATATGATTTTAGGTCTTTTTATCCCCAAGAAAAAACATCTTTAAACTCTCTGAACAACTCTACGTACTGTAATTTTATGTGAGCTGGGAGAGTGCTAGACAGCTTGATCATCTTGGGTTCTGCTAGACTGCCTATGTTATGCTCTTCTACATTGATTTCCACAAGCTCCATTCTTGGTTCTTTGGCTACATCATTAAAATCAAAAAGGTGTTCTGAAGGTGCTAGACCTCTTGGAATTTTATCATTTTTGCATTGTAAAACTTCCAAGTCTTCTTGGTATATGTTGTCAGTTATCTATACTTCAAAAGGATTTTCATAATGATTTATATCAGCAGTATATGTCATTTGAGCTTTTGGGATTTGTTCAATATACAAACAATTTTCTTTATGGCTAGTTCCTGATATTGGTTTGCTGAAATCATTTTCTGATTTCAAGAAATCATCTATGTGTTTGTCAGAATCAAAAAATTGCCAGTGATCTTCGTTATCAGGCACAACAGGCCTGTGTTTTACTTTTACGCTGAGTTGTTCATTTATTTCAGGTATTTGGAAATTGCTGGCATTGAAAGCGAGTTCATTTGCTAGATGATTCAGGGCTCTTGGAATGAAAATAAGCTCATAATTTTCAAAGTTTTTCAATAGATCAAGGGCAACGTTTCGATATTCCCTAAGCCTTGGATTTATAGCTGAGTATTCTCCTTTGATTTTTCTTATGATAAGTTCAAAATCTCCTAGGATTGATATCCTTTGGGCTTCTAATTGTTTGAGCAATTGTAAGCCTAGGAGGAGTGCTTCATACTCAACAATATTGTTAGTGCATGGGAAATCTAATTTATATGAGAAACTCTGATTTGTGTTTTGAATCCAAACACCTGCCCCTGCACTTGTTTTATTATAGGATCCATCAAAGTTTATAACCCACAGTATGTTTGGATCATTTTCATTTTCTTCTTGTTGTTGATCGTCAATGTTTTCAATTTGATTGGAGGGAAGACTTGATTGTTCTGATGAACAGATTGGGTCTATGTTTTCCTTATCTTGCTGAGTGATTTCATCTTCGTTACATAAGATAAAGGAATCTAAACTTGATTGAATGTTGTTTGGTTTGTCTATGTTGCTCACCATGTACTTCATGTGAGATTCCCTGTACAGTCTTCTTTTTTGGTTGAAAATAGGGATGGTGGCATAAGACATGTCCATTTGAAGGCTTCCCTAAATTTTGGCTCCCCATGATCTTGATAAGAGCATGCCATACTTAGGGGGAATGTCAGCTACAACTATGTCCATGAATAAACTCTTAGCAGGGATTTGGGATAAGTTGACACACGAATCTTTGATTAAACCCAAACATTTGACTCTACTTGAGTCAAAGGAATACAAATCTTTGTATGGTTTAGTAATCTCTAACCATAAGCTTTCCATTACCACCTTGGGCATTAGATTATGTGAAGCTCCTGAATCTAACATGGCATTGTGTAAAATTTTCTCGTGTATGTTCAAGCTAACATAGAAGGGAGGGACAGCCCCTTCTTGGTATTTTCCTTCAACTTCTGGACCAAACAACAACTCAGGTTTTTCATCTGTCAAGTTCAAGGTGTCAGTATCACTTCCTAAGTTCAAAGCTTTCAAAACTTGGTTTTGTACACTTCTTGGGTTACTAGTTCAGCTAAGGGAATGGTAATTTTTTTCTTAGAAATCTCTCCCTCAAGACTGAAAGGAACAATTGACTTGTTCATATTTACATCTGTCTTTTCAATTGAGTTATTTTCAACGATTTTGATTTGCTGAACCTTGTTTGGACTGGTAATTGGGATAGTTTTATTAGGACCACTAGCTGAAGTGACAGGGGTACTCTGTTCAACATTTGGCTGGACACTTTTGTCTTTCTTTAAGTCTGGTTTCTTGGCCAAAATTTTTATTTTATCTGCTGTCTTTTTGGGCTGAGTTTCTGTGTTTTTCTTAACAACAGTATTAGTGTTCTTATCCTTTGAATTATCTATGCTCCCCTTCCTCCTAAGATCATATTTTTTTATGCACCTCCATGATTGCATTTTCAAAACCCAATCTATAGTCATCAGAATCTTCGTAGGTGTTTACATTTTGATCATAAGAGGGAAAACCTTGTTCTTCTTCAGTGAGGAAAACATCATCCCCACTGTCTGATCCAATCAAGTTTACATGAGATTCTTCCAACCCTTCCAACTCCCTATCTTCCTCATATTGATCTACATAGTACTGTTGGAAGGGGGGTCTAATTTGTTGGTCGCTTTCCTTTTGCTTATCTTGATTGTTTTCTCTTCTATAATTCTGATTTCTATTTCTGTTTTGGTTATTTTGAGGTTCTCTTGGTGGCAATCTCTCATTTAAATTTATCTTTTCCAGCATCCTCTCCATCACCTTCACTAGGTTATCAATTTTTGTGTCAGAAGCTGAGGTTGAGGGTAGTAGGTCATCATTATAAGTTACTCTCTTCTCTAATCTCAACCTATTTCTCTTCTCGATTATGTTTGCTTCTACACTTAAAGCTCCTTTCTGCATGTCTTATAAGGTTAAGTAATCTCTCCCCCTTAACTCATAAGTCATTTCAGCATCAAGGCCTTCAGGATACCTTACCAAGGCCATGCCTTGTGGAGGTTTCATGTGAGGTGGGAGGGCATTGTAAACGCTATTAAACCTAGTGGAGTAGTCATGGACACTCTCCCATTTATTTCTCTTGAGGCTGCTATACTTTGCTAGTATTTGGAGAGGGTTCCTTTTGAGTTCCCATTTGTTGATAAATGTTTGATGCAAGGCAGGGAGATCATTTAAGCCGTTAGGAGGTAAGTTTTTAAAACATTTCTTTACATCTCCTCCTAAAATTTGGGCGAAGATCCTCATCTTCACAGTTTCTTCTTCTATCTCCATGTAATCAAATGCATCTTCCATCCTATCTACATGATGTTGAGCTGTTGTAGACTCTTTTCTAGTGAAGTGAGGGATCATGGATTGGTAATCATTTGGTAAGGGAAGTAGAGGTTGTGGTAACACTAATGAGGCATACCATGTTGCCATGGATGGAAATAAGGGTGGATTTACAAGAGGTGGATTTAAAAGAGTGAAAGAAGGCTAAAATGGAGTGTTTTGAACAATAGTAGTATGGATTGGAGTGGAAGAAATACTTGGGCCAGCAAACTAATTTTGAGCAGACTTGTTATGGAAAAGACTAAAGTGATGAAGAAGCTGGGAGTCAGGAGGAGTGGAAGGTGAAGCTTATCTACTAAAGCTCTGTTGCAAATCTACAATGTCAAGATCAGTTTGGTTTAAATCACCTTGAGATCTCGTTCTAAAGATGTTCTGTTTATGATGTAAATAAAAGAGTGAATCCTCTAAGACAACAAGGTTTTCAGGGGCAGAGTTTGTTCTTAAGAGGCTCCTATTAGCAACTGATTTTACATATTTAGAAGTCTACCACAAAATCCTTTCTAGATTGTCAACAATTAAAGGAGGATTTGGGTCTAGATGGGATCTAGTGTTGATCCTATGTGAAGCCGGACTATTTTTCAAAAATGAGAGAGGTTGAGGTTTTAGGGATTGTTTTTGGGAATTTTATCTCTCACAATGTCTTATCTAGTATGGGACTAGGCTTCTAAACTTCTTCAAGGCTAGTTAACATAGCCCTAAAGAAACCTGGAGACCTAGATGAGTGATAGGCCTACTGGGGCTAGTGGAGTCGCCAGGTGGAAACTTTTTAGCTTTTATGAAGGTAAGTTATTGGATGGCTCCACCACCATGTTTATTTGTGAAGCCAAATTGAAATGTTTTTGGGTTTTTCTGAGTTATTTCGGTCTTATAGGTTATGAGAGTGTCCTAAATCTGACTTAACACTTAGCTAGGGTGTCAAAACATACAGAGTTCACTCTTATGGCTTGGTAACTGAATCCTTCAAGGTTTGATAAGGCCTTATGATAATCCTAAGGGTCACTTAGTTTGTCACCGATTTAAAAGGACTTATCATGATTACCATTTCTTGGTAGTGCTTGAGGGAGGTTACTTATGTTATACTAGAAAGCGAGTGTTTTGTTTTGAATATTTTACTCAAGGTCCCACCGTGATATCCATTATGTTGGTGTCCCGTGTTTTGATAGTTTGGAAAATAAAAAGACAGGGCAACATCAGAACCAATATTTAGAGTTCCGGGATCTAGTCCTCCTGTTCTCAGAGAGGGATCTCTCAAATGTTTGTTTGCAAAGTTTTATCTTGTGTGCTTTGAGCATTGGTTTTAGAATAGTTATTAAGTGCAGGTGTTTGTTTGTTTGGTTGGTTGAATTAATACAACAGAACATGAAAGGTATAGGAAAGATATACAGAATGGAGAAACATCTGGTTCATTGGGTAATGGAGTTAAGAAGAAGTCATAACACACTCATCAATGGATATGGGATATTAGAGGGAAAATCTAACTTGACCGCAGGATCCTTTGGTTTGGAATGAGATGGACATTAATGATTTGGAAAGAGAAGTTTAATTCTCAAACAAAGGGAATTTGAAATCACAACTTGAACAATAAAGAGCTATTTGGTAGACTGGGCTAACCATAAATTATACAAATCACACCTTTAAGCAAATAATGATTTCAAAACAACTTTTAAAATGAAATCTAAGATTCGGGGAACACTCTATTTCCTCAAATATTTTATTTCAAATGACTTAGAAAACATAAAAGATTCACTGATAATTGCAGTCATAGAAGAGGGAACACCTAAAACATCTATGATCACAACTATAAAAGACCTTTAAGACAACTATTTAAGCAAGGATAAAGGGAAAGATTAGAACAGACCTCCTTGGCTCACTATAAACAGAAATAATTCAAAGGGAGACTTCAATAACAACCTTTAAGTGGCAACAGACAAGCAGGGAAAACCATAAGTCATGCTGAAACCAACTGTTCGAACTATTAAGGAAATAAACAAGCATGAGGACTAAAGAGAGATATTAAAGACTCTAAAATACCTCAGCAGAAGAAAACATGAAACCGTGAAGGATGAACAGGTCCAAGGTGCTTCCAGGAGTCATTTCTTAGCCTAAAACTTTCAACCTACTGTAGTAAGAAATTATGGAACATAATGAAAACAGGAGAAAACATTAAACAATTCAAAATAATTCACTAACAGCCAAGCTCATGGATCCAATGATAGAGCCTTCTCAGGAACAAGCATGCAACAACATCATCAAGGCTTCCAAGACTTCAATTTGTTCTTCAACTTCAACAAACTATGTACTATTTCAGAGAGTTTCAGTATTACAACTAGTGATCAACCAACCAACACTTTCTCATCTTCTCCAGTAATATTTATAGAAGAATGAGGAGGTGGAATGGGATAAAATATCTTCTAAGTTCAATTAATACAATGCACTATCTCTCGGCCTTTGAGGGGCTTAATAGAGAATATTTTTGGTATTTCCCTGTATTAATTGGCTTACATTAACTATTAGGCTTGCTGGAAAGAAATTGTTGACTTCAAGGCTCCTCGTTATCCTTGCAATAACTTTTTCTGATAGTTTACAATAAGTTCCTTTGTTTGAATTAACTGTTCAGCTGTATTGAAGAAAAATATCTCCTAGTCTGATAATAACTTCAACCTTCTTTTGATTGATTTGAGGCTGTAGGTGGCTCTGTGGTAGCTAGGGGATTCAATTAACCCCTGAGGTGGCAATGTAGGCTCTCTGTCTGAGAAAACACTCATGATTTTCTTCAAACTGTGTTTAGTTGGGAGGATTAGGATTTTAATAATCAATTGTTGGCCATAATCCTCATAAATCTGTCTTCAATCTTCCATGCTGGTGCGTGTTGTGTTCGACACTGATATCCTTTGATTTGTGATTGACTTGCGGTGTTTGTTGTTATGAAGGGCTGCACAGGGATTGAATGGCATCAATGCCTTATGAACCATTGATAAAACGTGGATTCGATACCTGCGAATGATTCCTTTTGATGAAACAAAGGCAGGATTATCATCACCCTCTGCCTTTGAATTTCATTCAGACATAGCGGAGAAATCATTGGAACCCTGCAAAATATGAAAAATATTAGGAAATCCTGCATGTATAGGTTAAATGCTTCAGAAGGTGCATGGAGAGAGCATGGCCGTTGGATGGAATCATCTAATGGTTGAGATTAATTTAGGAGGAGTCAAAGGCAAGGTGGAAGAAAATTTAAATCGGGGCCGTCGATCATGCAGAGATTGACGGTCAGGAGCGAAGGTGAATAAATAACGTGAAGGGGTCACGTTATTTAGAAAAATAAAATAAAAATGGGAAAAAAGGTCAAAAAATTTGTTTCGGCGGAAAAATGATCAAAAATCATGTTCAAGGTTCGGGACGATCATGGGCCGTCGGATGAGATCGGCCCACGTGATCAACGGCGAAGAACAGATGCCAATAAACTTTAGAAACATGCCTGGACATCAAACCTTTAATAAAATCCAGATGAATAAAACCCCTGGGTCTGGAAATGCTGACTGGATGAGGAATCAGGGCGATGAATTTTGGGTCGTCGATCTGCAGATCAGATTGACGACGGAGATTTTCTTAGCACTGCGCCGTACCCCGGGTTATCGCACGAGCATCTTCGGAGAGCGACTACCATCCGATGAGCGGCCTCAGATCGGAAGACGCACATCAATATCGCGCCCACTCCATAGTCGAACTTTAACGTGCGATGAGCGGTGGTTTTTGAACAGTGCTCAAGGCCACGCGTCGGGTAGTGAATGGAATCGCTGCCGATCAGGAAAAACCCACCCTCCCCTTGAAAGCGATGCGATGGATTTTTCCCGGTTTTTGCAATAGTGAGTGGTTGGAGGGGACCACCGGGGCGATGGATTGCGCACCGTCGATCTGTGGGTCAAATCGATGGTGGAGAGAGATTAGAACCTTTACACTGGCGGAAAATTTATTATATAATAAGAACCGACAAATTTATATAAACAAAGGTTTATACTTTGGGCGGAAAATTTTATTTGAAGCGGATAGGCGCCTGACTGTGGGGCTGTGGGTTATATGGAATATCTTATGACTAGGGTTTATGGAGGAAGGGCTAATCGTGATCGGGCGATGCGATAAGTGCTTGGAAGGCTGGTGCTCAGTTCAGGCACCAAGACGCGTGGAGGGGGAGGGTTAAAGAGTTAGCCCAAGGGGGCTTAAGTGTATAATCTATAAAAAATGTGATTTTTTATAGATTTTCAATGATTTTCAAAGGAATTTGAGGGTTTCGATAAGGCAAGAAGGAGTCTTAAAGCTTATCAAATGGGGTTTTGATGAAGGGAAAAGGGGAAAAACATGAAAATGAAGGATTTCATGGGAAAAGGAAAGGAAAAGATGAGGTTAGTTTTGGAAGAAGGGGAAAAGGAAAATGGTGCTTACAGCAGTGTTCTTTCTTGGGAATCAACAGGATTTCAAGATGATAAAATGGGCACAGTAGTGAAGATTTAGATAGAGGCATGAGGCCTTTTGAGAGTCTTCAAGAGCCAACACTTTTTAGAAATAATATCTGTTCCTTGAAGACTTCAGAAAATGATTTAGCTATCATTTGGTATAACAAATTTTATAGCTGGCTAACAAGCAACAACTTTCCTAACTCACTTCCAGTTTCCAGTCCGTTATGAAAATGGAATTTTTTTTTTAACTTCATTAAAATAGAGTATGTCTACATACATTTCAGATCACATACACGAATGGAGATGTAGATGAAATTTAGTGAAAGCTTTCATTCCAGATCAAATTTTGGCAAAATGGTTCATAAAAGCATTACTTCCAAAGATCAATGAAGACATAGCGAAGGGAGGTGTTATTACAGAAGAACATGTCATAGCTCAAATGCAGTACTTAGACCCTATATACACACAGTCTTGTACTCTATATGAAAAAATTCTTGTCTTACCACAACTAGGTCAAATTACTGCAACTCCTTCTAGTTCTCATGTTGCAGACGGTGTAATTGGTATAGTTAATACTACAAAATAAGAAGAAGTCATCTAAACCTACTTCTCCCATAATAACTCTACCAGATTCACCTAAAGGAGATTCTTCCCTCTAAACTTCTGCCAAAATTCATGTTGTATATTCATCTACAACTAAACCTAAATCCAGTGATAAGAAGAAAGGAAAGAATAAAAATAAACAAAACACAGCTCCTAAAGAGAGAATATAAAAAAAAGAACCATCTGACGAAAAGCAGAAACCTCATTATCCTTGTCTTATCTGTGACGAAGATCACTATACCAAAGGGTGTCCACATGGGGCTGAGGTATCCAAATTTGTCAAAGGTTCACCCACACCTTCTGTCTTGAAGGATCTTTTTCCATTTCAAGATAGTAAAATTATCGGATCTTCTTCCAATTTATCAGAAGATATTTTAATGATGTCTCAGGTCATGGTTGCGACACGATATCAAGATTATGGATCTAAGAGTACTGTTACTGGTAAAGAGACTGAATCTTCCAGTCAAACACAAGAAACAACTCTTTTAGTTTTTGAACCACTTCATATTGAGAAACCTAATCATGATTTAGTAATTAAACCACAAGCTAAATGTGTACTTCAAAAATAAACTTTCAATCCACATGCAAGAGCTGCTCATAATTACAACATTGTTGAAGATTTGGCCATATCCCCTTCAACAATGTTAGCCTTAGAAGTGCTGCAATCTTGTCCAACAAAAAAGAAATTACTATTATCATCCATCAAAGCTATTGATCCTCAGGACTCGAACCTAAGGGTCTTTGATCTCGAAAATTTTGTACCTAGACTCCCACATCAAATGGCTTTTCAGATTCTAGTATTAGTCAAATCAAGATGATTTTTTCGTACTGTAATTGATGAGGGGGCATCTACGTGTATAATGATGTTAAACTATTGGAAAACCCTTGGTTCTCCAAAACTCAACCAATCACCGACTATCCTTAAAGCCTTTGACGAAAGAGGATTTCATCCATATGGAATGCTCTAGGATCTGCCTATAGAGGTAGAAGGAAAATCTGTAAACCTAGAGGTGGAAGTTGTTGATGCCCCTCTTTATTACAACCTTATTTTGGGTCGCAGTTGGTCTTACGCAATGACTATTGTTGTTTCATCAGTATTTCAGATGATAATGTTTTCTCACAAAGGAAATATTTTAAAATCAGTCAGTTTCCATACTTTTCTTCAGACCCTAATTCTATAGATAACATCCAGCATGTCGGAAAATCAGTTATCCCATACGAAGATATTGGTGGAGGAATTATGAAGGATTTCTTTCTCATGGGAACTTTCGCTATGCCCTCTCCCAACACACTGCGAACAATTTCCAATATCAATATGATCAGATCAAGCAGAATGTCATTTGATGAAACATGGACTGTGCCTTTAGATTCAAAATTGGACTCTTATAATAGCGAGATATCTTTAAGTCCTTTTGAATCAGTGTAGGTAGCAGTACAATTGTATTCTAACACCCCATCAACTTCTATTGATCAAGTGAATGTGAACAGAGAAGAATCATCTTCTATATCAAGCTCAAATTTGACATCATTTTCGGATCCCTTTCAACATGTATTTGCAACTGATGAAAGCATTTGGGAAATTTTGTCATCAGATGAATTACCATGGGATGATCTTTATCGTCGTTCTTATTTTTTACTAGATCTTGATAAACTTGAAATTTATTTTTCATATATATTTATAATTGATTATGTCAAGGAACCTCAGAATCCCACATCGATCACACATTCAGATTCTGAGACAAATTTGGGAAATATTTCTACAACTATTCCTATTGACATATCGCTTAAACCTGGAGTTATTGAAAACATTCATATAGGTGCATCTTGTTCGATTAATGAGATTAAAACTTACAAAGCCCTATTTCAATAATTCCGAGACATTTTTGCCTGGTCTTATGAAGAGATGCTAGGGATCGATCCTAAGATTTTTATTCATGGAATCAATACATACCCGAATGCTAAGCCTATTAGATAGATATTACATCCAATACATATGCGAAAAGCTGCAGCAATCAAAGCTAAAGTTGATAAACTATTATGAGAAGGATTTATTTATATTATTCCTTTGAAAGATTAGGTATCTAAGATAGTTCCCGTAACGAAAAAACAAGGAACTATCAGAGTATGTGTTGATTATTGGGATATTAACAAGGCTTGTCCAAAATAAAAATATCATACACTCTATATTGATCAAATTGTTGATGATTGTGCTGGAAACGAAATATTCTCATTTATGGATGGTTTTTCTTGCTACAATCAAATCAACATACTCCTTGCCAATCAACCTAAAACAACGTTTATATGTCCTTAGGGCATGTTTTCATATTGCAAGTTACCCTTTGGAATAAAAAATGATGGTGCAAATTTTCAAAGAGTTATGTCTTATGCGTTTCACGATATCAAACATATTTTACAACCTTACCTGGATGACTTACCTGTTCATTCTTTGCACAGAGAATATCATCCTACACACTTACGTGCTATCTTCATGAGATGTAGGCATTAAAAAATTCGTTTGAATCCACAAAAATGTGTTTTTTGTGTACAATGAGGAAGTTTAATTGGATTTGTCATTTCAAAAGAGGGCATTCGTGTCGATCCATCGAACGTTGAGGCTATCATTAACTTACCTTCTCCTTCCACTCTTCTCCAACTCTAGAGTTTGCAGGGGAAAGAAAACTTTTTACGTAGGTTTATATCGAACTATGCAGTGTTAGCAAAAGGTTTTACTTGGTTTTTGAAATAAGATGTTCCATTTATTAGAGATTTTCGATAAATATTTTGATGCATTTAAAAATGTGTTGACCCATGCACTTTTATCGCATCCACCCAATTGCCACCAAGATTACTTTTTATACTTAGCTTCCTCTGATTCCATGATTGGAATGGTTTTAGTTCAGGAAGATGAATATAACAATGAACATGTGAACTATTACCTAAGTCGGAATCTCAACCCGACGTAAATCAAGTATTCACATGTGGAGAAATTGGCCTTGGTAGTAGTTTAGGTTGTCCAACGTTTTCGTCATTACATATTATTATGAAGAACCACAATGATATCTAACTGTAACCTGATTATGTACATATTGACAAAAAAATTTCTCGGGGGAAAATACTCCAAATGGATTGCTACCTTGCAAGAGATTAAATTGGAGTTCAAGAAGTCCAAGTCTAAGAAATCACTAGTGTCTGCCGAATTTATGTGTGACTTCCCAATACTGAATCTGAAATGGTGGCAGAGAATCCTATCATGGATGAATATTTGTTTCTAATCAGTAATTTAGATCCATGGTATGGAAATATCATTATATATCTTTAGACCCAAACCTTTTGCCTAGCTCTTTCACGATCAGATCGACGGAAAATCTGGTATCAATCCCAACAATAAAATATTGTTGGTGACACTCTTTATCATTGTGGTGTTGATTCTGTGTTTCAACGATGTGTAACTCATGAAGAGGCTGAATGATTGCCATTCTGGAGCGTGTAGTGGTCATATTTCTGGGTTTGCCACAACCCAAAATATATTGCACGTTGGTTATTTTTGGCCATCTTTATTCAAAGATTGTATTATTGTGGTTTGAAAATGCCACAATTTCCAAATTTATAATTGAAAGATGCGTGCACCTCCTGCTCCTCTTCACCCAATCATTGTTGTTGGTCCTTTCGCCAAATGGGGTTCCGATTTCATTACATGTAACCCTCACTCAATCGGGGGGCATGGGTAGATTATTCTCGTCGTAGATTACTTTACCAAATGGGCTGAGGTGATGCCTAAATTTGTGGCTGATGGAAAAAATGCAACTACTTTAATATTCAATCATGTGATTACTCGGTTCGGTGTCCCTCAATCTATCATTAAAGATCATGGGAGCCATTTTTGAAATATTATGATGACTGAATTTTCTGATCAATTTGGCCTATGCCATGATAATTCTACACCATATTACCCTCATAATAATGGTAAAGTTGATGCCGTAAACAAGGTTTTAACCACCATGATTAAATATATTGTCAGAACTCATAAATCTAATTGGCAGACCATGCTTTTTTAAGCATTATGGGCATACCATACCTCTGTAAAAACTGCTACAGGGTTCACTCCTTTTCAATTTTTTTTATGGTTTAGAAGTTTTGTTAGCCATTTAATGTGAAATATCGTCACTCAAATTAGCCATTGATTTGTTACCAGCTACCTATGAAGAGGAGAAACACTTTCTATACCTAACACAATTAGACGAGACTCGTTGCACCACTGCATTAGCTGCCGAAGCTCAGAAGAAACGTGTCAAATCTCAGTATGATCAAAGTGATAACCCTCACATTCATTCAGAAGGTGACCTAGTTTTAGTATATGATCAAGCTAATGATAAGCTAGGTGTCGGTAAATTCGAACCGATGTGGCATGGTCCCTATATTGTCAAGTGTGTGCTTCCAAAAGGAGACTATGGATTAATTTATTATGATGGGGTCTCTTTAGATATACCCATAAACGGTCTCTATCTCAAGAGATATTATGCATGAATTTTCATGTGTTACATTTTAGAAAAATGTGCCTTATACTAAACAAATCTGCTAGATTAGTTATTTTTTGTGGTTACTACTTTCACTACTTATCTTGATTACTCTTGATATTGAAGATGTTAACATCCCTTCAAACTTACATTGGTTTTGATGATGGTGCATGTCCTAGTACACATAACATCTCTTCCACAGCTTGGGTTATATATTCATCCATTAATGAGTTAGTCTCTATTCATGGGATATGCCTTGGTCAAACAACGAACAATATTGCAGAATATAGCGCAGTGATTGAGTTATTATCTAATGCCATCACATTTAGTATTCGACGTTTGATCGTTAGGTTAGATTCGAAACTAATTGTATTGAATTTAGACAGAGTTTATGCTATCAGAGATCCAGTTTTGTTAAGATTATTTTTTAAGGTTCTTCTCTTGGAACTTACAATTTTATTATATCAAATATCAACATATTTCAAGAAATTTAAACACATTGAATGATACATTAGCTAATCGAGTTTTAAATAGACGTATGAAACATTAAAAAAGTAAATCAAAACAACATTCAATCCATGTTGAACAAGATACTCAGAGAACGAAAGTAGTAATATCATTAGGATATATAAGTTTGTGTCAAAAAATATTACATTGTTTGTGATCATAGGTTCAAACATCTTATGATCTAAAAGATACCGATACAAAAAAAAAATTCAATCTACATTGACCATCAGCTATCCATGATGATGGTCACGATAAAAAACTATGGCACACGCCACTTTGCACAGAAATCTCCTGATTGGACCTGGAACACCAGTCACATGTCTCTGGAGCCTAAGAGGTATATCATCGGTACCTATCTAAGGAATATTAATAGTCAACCTCTCAAGGTTGTGCTCCATATCTTCTAGGATCTCTACTACATCATCCTGTGGGGGTGCTATGGGTTGTGCCTCTCGCCTGTCAAAGTGACAAAGCGCTGCTGGTCGTGTTGGACCGACATATGCATTTAAATTTTTTTCAGTATTGGACGATAGAAAATAAAATAAAAATTAGATTAAAAACTTCAAAATGATTCACTAACATGTCTCATCCCATTGTGCCCCTGGTGGCAGATATGTTTCAGGATCACCTCTATAGTCCATTCCCGCATAAGGAAAATCTTCAATTGTGAAGATCTGATTCCCGAGCCTTGAGAAATAATTCGGAGTGAACCGAACCACTGCACCACCTTTCCCACCATCGCGAGCCATCAATTTTACCCATCGCACCATACGAGGTACCCAAGGACTTCCAGGATCCACTGGATTCTATTGAGGCGTGAGGAGTGTGATCCTCTCTAGAGAAAATGAGATGAGAATGGCATCATATCCGAATTTTTTTAACTTCCCATTTTTAGCTCTAGTCAATTGGCCCTTCATATTGGCCAACACTCCTTCACTCCTATTGAATACTGTCCCTCTGAAACACTCAAATGCAATCTGCATCTATGCTTTGGTAGCCACATGAGGAGATGCACTCCCGTATAACCTGGTAACTATGAATACTATGATTTTGAGTTCCAGTCACAAAATGGTTTTGATGTCTATGAGACCGTTCTTTAGCTTTGAATTATTTCTACAATACTAAGCCTTGTAGATAGCAGTGGGAAGACCTACTAGTGGAGTCCCAAATAATGAAATGTTTCTCCCTCTACGAGGCAATCCGGTGAGGAAGTATATTTCTTCCAAATTGATCACAAGCCGACAATCCAGTGAGGAAGTATATTTCTTCTAGATCGATCACAAGCTGGTGGTCCCAAATTATGAAACATTGATCTTGCATGTTCCATGCATTCACAAGCCAAGTCAGCAGCTCAACTTGTGCCTTCATGCCCCGAATTGCCTAGAACTTGTTGTTATGAAGATAAATCCTCTCTACGGACAGAGACAATCCCTCTAGCCCTAGAGTGGGTCTAGAAACAAAGAGACATGCTAGAGTGTTGAATCCTAATTATTGAATGAAAAGAGGTCACGGTAGATCGACCTACCTGGAGTCCAATGCTGTCATCATTTCTATAGTGGTGGTGGCCTCTTTCTCCTATCTCGGCAAGTCACGATCCTTTCGTAGTCATGCTCGGATACTTGCACATAGAAAAAAAACAAGAACAACATACAAGATAATAATTTCACTCATAACTACTAGCCATTTAAATAGGGCTAAGCATATTTCATTAAACATCTAACATGATACAAAATGGCAACCAAACAATAGTCACGTGTATGTATTGATAGAAGGAAGAGTTACAACTAATTCTTTGACGTCGCAGTCTCCTCCAGCAGGGTTCAGTCGGAGCGCGTCTCATATGCTCATCAAGGAATTCAGACAGGATGAAGGAATGGACTCAAGCTCTCTCAATGTAATTCCTTCTTATTCTATCTCTCCAGTATTCTACTATAATATGTTTAATTCTCCAAGTTCATCTCTTCAGCTGTTCAGCTAGCTTGTGCAAAGAGAGATAGCTTCTTTTTATAGAGGAAAAGGAGGAGGTTAGGTTCCCTACAAAGGTGGGAGGGAGGCCTATCCTTTAGGGATTTCCCATAAGAGGTGGAAACCATAAAATAAAGGAGGGAGTCCGTGGTTTTTCAGTTCAACCACTACCAATCGCTCATCCTCGAGGTGGTTGGAGTGGAATCTCTGCCTCTATTTAAAAAAAAGTGTTCCATAAACAACTTGGCACGGGTGGAAAATTGGGATAGAGTGCCAACTGGCACGGGGCCCAGTGTTAATATTCCTCTTCAGCACAAAAGCATAGCTGACTACCCGCGCCAAGGCAAAAATAAGGATTTTTGAGTCTCTGCTCAAGGAATTGTCAACAAAAGGAATATTACTCTCATGTAAAGGGATACAATGATGGTCTTTGCAAGGCATGACATTGCTTATTGATCATGGAAATGAACCTCCAATGGGCGAGATGGGGATTTCAGGGACAGTGACAAAATGCTGTGTAAAACTTGTATAAGCCATAGTTTTTTATTGCACACATGGTTGCTAGATCATCCATGCATTTTTTGTCCACAAGATCGTGTTCCCGTTCCCACCAATCCAACATGATTAAATACCTACAAATTAACAAATTAAACATTAGAAATCAGTTGGAGAAAACTTGAACCATTTTTTATGGACAAATTTAGGTTTTTCAAAAAATCATGGTGCCTGTGCAAGTTCTGTGTTTACACAGTGCATTTTTCCGCATGCGTCATACATAGAACCTATGACAGCCCAACGATTTTTCTTCTTAAAAGCGTCGGGGTGCGTAGTTTTCGCACAGAGAAACTGTGCACCCTCGAGGGTGTATTTTAAAACATAATTTCCTCCTAAAAAATTCCATGAAAACTTAAAATAAGAAATGAAATGGATGAAAATAAAGACAATGATGATGTGGATTACCTGGTTTCGACAGTTCTCGAAATGATCGGTTAGTTCTTCTGATATTAGCTTCGAATTTTTTTGGCCAAAAGCTCTCTTTGCTCTGTTTAGAAAAGAAAAAGGTGAAAATGACTTGTTTTAACTCGTTTTTTTAGTTTTAAATGAATCAAATATTATTATTTTATTTATTTTTTACTTTTAAAAAGTTAAATCTAAATATTTTTTACTTTTTTAGAACATATATTTGTAATTGTTCGAGTTTTTGTGCAGGATACAGGATTTTGGTGAAAATAATTATTTTGACATCGTATATTTTTATCTCTTTTTCGGGCTCTGTAAAAAATACAAAAAAGAAAAACCCTAGAGTCATATTTTAGGCCCTTTTTAGACTCTCAAAACATAAAAATGTCGCTGAGTACTTGACTATTCGAACTCGTTAAAGTAAATGAACGGTCATCCATTCAATATAAGTTTACCCCTTCTCTGGACTGAATTGGACTAATTATGGAAAATGTATACTTTGACTGATTATAGTCAATACAATTATCTCCTGCATTATTTTATCCTTTTTCGGGCTTGAGGGACTAAATTTATGAAAAATAACAACCGTGGAGTTTACTTACGTTTTTCTTCTGACTCCCTAAAAATGAAAAACGCCGAGTTATTCCTATACTGGACTCGTTAAAATTAAACATTAGAGGACCTGTAAATCACAACAGGAACGAACCACTCCTCCTTAGGGTTCGATTTTAATACTAATATGGACTCATCCAAAGGATGAGCTTACATAAACAAGCAAATGTTATCCTCCTCAAGCTTGACAAAAATAAAGAGGTACTTGCCAGCAATGATGGGGGGAAAAGAGAGAAAACGAATCCATTTTTCGTCCTTATTTTAGAAAGCAACATGTCACTTTTGAACATTACACTTCCTCACGCTTGTACCTGGATTGGGAAATCCTTTTTCTAACAGTTAATCAAACCACATTAAAAGAGTTCAGCCAGTTTCTAAGTATTAGCTTTAGGTCAAATCTGCCAATCAATCTACATTGTCGTTATGTGGTCAAGAGAAAGTTCAATAGACCATTCATTGCAAACATTTGTCTCCATTCGGATTTACCATCCATGAGTCAGTCCTTGTAAAAAATTTCTTCGAAACTTGATCTAATGGATTCCTATCGTAGGCTTTTATGTGACAAATTACTTTCTATCAACATCAACTCATTATCTAGGAAGTTGATCTAGAATCCTATCAGTACCTTGGGATCTGCATGCCCTAATGGTAGGTTTCTCGCCTTCGATGATAGGTTTATTGAGATTCAACAAGATGACGAGCTTAGTGAAAAGTAAGCACCTTCACTAAGTGGGGCTCGCAAGCTATTTTTAGGTGTATGTCTATTTTTAGACATGGTGAGCATATTCTATAAGTTGTAGGATGTTATTTGTATATGGTTGATCAAATGTGAAAAATAGATGAAATTCTATTTTTAGAATATTGGGTAAAGTCTATTTATAGATCGTCAATCTAAAAATAGGTGCATGTCGATTATTGTTAGCCCTTAATAATAATCCGACAATAAATATGAACTTATTCTCTTGGAGCACTTTATTTGAGTGAACAGATTTGGAAAATCACTGGGCTAAAGGAATTACGCAATTCCTAGGGTGGTTAGTGACTCATGCATGGAGGACTCAGTTAAAAATGAAGTGGAAAAGTTGTGACAGAGTTGGAAGAGTAGTTAATGGAGTTGTTATTTAGTTTAACTCAGTCAAGTGAGTTAAACTCACTTGAGCTAGTTGTATCTAGTCTAACTGAAAGATACACTAGTGAGAGTTTAGTGAATTAATTAGTTAATTAATTCACAACTAATAACTCACTAACAACTGAACAAATACAACATTTAACTACTTGCATGTCAATTCCAGTGGAGACCCAGTGGAGAGATAGGTGAAAGGGTGAGATGGACTATCTGTTGTGACTATAGTGATGCATTCAATGCATCTAACACACATTGGAGATGCCAATGAGGATTGAAAATTCAAGGCAAGGCTAGTTCGAATTCATTCAGGGGTCTTCTTTAGCAAGGATTGCGCAGTGGAGGCAGGCTGTCAGGAGGCAAGAAATTGGTGCATAGATATGCAAATTTTTTATGACAGTGTGTAATGATTGTTGATTATACTGAGAGCTTGATGTACTAAGCTTTGTATGAGATTATTACATAATCCATTGATATACATAATATATTATAGTTGGGGTTTTTAGCTTTAAGCTTTCCCATTAAACAAATGTGTTTATGTGCAATTGATTTTCTTCACATGGGTTTGAAATTGGTGATTTAATTTCTGCAAAATTAAGTGGAAGGATTATGTATTTAACATAATATTAATTTGTTAGATCAGGAGAATCTGGTAATGATCCAGGTGGATATTGGTGGTCACCCACCTATTCCACTTGGGGCTCCACCATTGTCTATTTCAGTTTTTTAGTTTCGGCACAGTTTACTATTTTTAGCAGTTTTTCGGGTCCTAAACTTCCGGAGCCGTTTTGAGGCCCTAAACGACGTTTTTTGGGAAAACAAAGGGCAACATGGGTCCATGGACCGATGTTGCCCGTTCCAAATTTGTAGTCCTCGGATAGATCTTTCTAACGAGGTATGGTACGCGTCAAACGGAGATCGTATGCCAAAGTTACGCCCCTGGGAAGTTGAAACACCAATTTACCCAAACGGGGCCCATAGTTTTAGCGCTTCATCTCCTAGGGTTAGGGTTTTGGCTGTTTAGGATTTCCCATTGTTTCTAAATGATAAATAGGCCCTCGAGCCTCATTGTAACACGGTTCAGAGGCCTGTAGCCGCCACATCTCTTCTCAGAGATAGCTACCAGCGCCCTAGCTAGTTTTATTTCCATTCTGTCTGTAAGCAAAATTCAGTTCGTTGATATTAATGAAATGAAGTGTTATTTCCGCTGCATCTCTGTATTTATGTTTATATGTTTATTATGTTGCGTTCCTGCATAAATCCGGATCAGTGGTATCAGAGCGGTCTGCTTTTTCTCGATCCTTCTTTGCATGTCCCCAACGAGGTCGGGGTATAAAGAGCTAGGGCTTGATCTGGTGGAACCTTTGCAAGATCAGCCTCGCAAACCTCGACGGACGCCCATGGGGGACGAAAAGAAAGATGAGGGAGCAGGAGATCCTATCAAAATATTGCTCGAGGAGGCCCTCGAAAGACAAAGGAACGTGATGATGGATAAATTTTCTCAAATCCTTCAACGGCTACCCACCGGTGGCGCATCTGCATCCAGCAGCCACTCTGGAGGCGCGACTCCTTTTAAGGTACAAGTAAATTTTGACATTCCCATATTTGAGGGTCAAATAGACGTAGATGTTGTAGATAAATGGTTGAATCTGTTAGAAGGATATTTCTCGGTTCATGACTTTTCAGACCGGGAGAAGATTATTTTTGCACTCCTCAAAGCTACCCCCATGTTAAGGACTGGTGGGAAACCTACTGTGAGAACAAAATGACGGAGACCTCTGAATTTCTCGTACGTATAGCAGGTCTTTCAGAGAGCGCCCTCAAGGAGAGCACATATATCCTTGTGAGGCTTCTGAGGGACAAGTACATACAATGGACCACGCTGCGACAACAAAGGGATCGAGATGTGCATGAGCTGACGAATCTGTTCCATACCCTGCGCACAAAGTTGGGTATCAAAGATTCAGAGAAACATCTGGTGCTAAAGTATCGTAGCTATCTGCACAAATACATTCAGGAGGAAATGGAGTTCCTTGACATCTCCTCGCTTGATACGGCATACCGGTATGCTGCCAAGATTGAGCAGAAATTCAAGCAGAAGAAGCGAGACTTTGGATCTGCGAATCAAAAGCAAGGGAAAGGTGCTTCCAAACCGCAGAACAAAGGACCGAGCCAAGGCATGGCGGCTAAATACAACTCATCGAAGCCACAAGAAAAGAACAGCACCGCAAAGCCAAAGAAGGACACAGGAAAGTGGTGTGAGCTCCATAAGAGCTCCACTCACAACACAAGTGAGTGTCGGGCCAAGCAGTCGCTAGTGGCCGAGATGAGGGCTTCTGAGTCAGATGCATGCTCATTCCTGAGGTTTGATTACAGCCGAATGAAAAGGAAAATAGTTATTGATGCGGAGCCCAGCGCCCTTTGTTGCCCTTTGCAAATATCCAAAGGAGGAACGGAAGATCGAGAGGAGGAGGAACGTCTACCACTCCTGGGATGTGGGTAAAGGCTCTGCCAGAGTACGGAGTTCATTGCTCCTTGATAGGAGCCAAAGAACCTCATTTCATTAAACAGCCGTGAGCGGTTGAGCAGGCCAGCTCACACATCCATGCCTGTCGGGTGCTTCACCAAGTAGAGATCTCCCAGTCGGCCGTGATCGCCTTCCCTATAATAACATCTTTCAAGCCCTTCTGGATGAGAGTACTATGTGTGCTCCTAATGATGTTTTCTGAATGTATTAATGGGACAGCTATACTTGGAAGCGTCATGATGTGTATGAGTCTCGACCTCGTGCTGTTATTGTTACTTTGGGAAATAAGTTGTACAGGATACCAGAGGTACCACCTCCTGCCGCTATCTCTTTGGTTACTGCAAAACAATGCAGTAAGCTCATTTCCCAAACCGGGAAATTCGTTTTCCTGATGATCCGCCCCCAGGGCAAGAAGAAGACTGTGGCCACGACCTCCAGACAGGGCTCCTTTGCACAACAACAACAAATGGATAAGGTTGTGGAGGAGTACAGGGACATATTCACCTCACCCACAGGGGTTCCTCTGCACTGTTAGGTCAAGCACCCGATTGATCTGATCCTCGGTGCGCCGCTACCTAATGGACCGATCTATCGGCGCTCTTTTCTGGAGAATGATGAAATCAAGAGGCAGATTCAGGAGCTGTTGCAGAAAGGTCACATCAGACCAAGTTCATCGCCCTGTGGGAGCCCGATCGTGTTGGTACAGCAGAAGGATGGGACGTGGAGACTCTGTATTGACTATCGGGCGCTGAACAAGATCACTGTCCGGAATAGGTACCCAATCCCACGGATTGATGACCTTCTGGACCAACTCCAAGGTGCAAAATATTTCAGTAAGATCGACCTGAAGTCTGGGTATCACCAGGTACCAATTGAACCCTCAGATGTGTGGAAGACTGCCTTCAAAGCTAAGGAAGGCCTTTTTGAATGGCTGGTCATGCCTTTCGGGTTGACGAATGCTCCCGCAACCTTCATGAGGATGATGGACGACATCTTTCGGCCATTCACCAACTCATTCGTAGTGGTGTACTTGGATGACATTCTGATCTTCAGCAAGACTTGGGAAGAGCACCTTCATCACATCCGACAAGTCCTCCAAACACTTCGGCAACACAAGTTGTGTGCCAATTTGGAGAAGTGCACGTTTGGCATGACCCAGGTTCAATATCTGGGATACATTATTGATGAAAGGGGGGTGCATGTGGATCCAGCCAAGATCCAAGTCATTCGGGATTGGCCAGCCCCAACCACTATAACAGAGCTTCGCAGCTTTCTGGGTCTTGCTAATTTCTATCGGAGGTTCATGTTGGGATTCTCTCATAGCACTTGGCCCTTGAGTCAAGTCACCAAGGGAGGAGTGAGAGCAAAATTTTTTTGGTCGGAACCTCAACAGAAGGCGTTCACAGAACTGAAAAACCGCCTCTGTTCTGCCTCAGTGCTCACTTTACCAGACTTGCAACAGCCATTTGAGATCGAGACAGATGCCTCTGATTATGCTATTGGGGCAGTTCTTACTCAACAGGGACATCTGATGGCATTTCAAATGAGACATTGTCGACAAATTTATAAGTACCCCACATATGACAAAAATGTACTCCATTGTACGAAGCATGGAGACAATCGAAACGACCACATTTAAGGAAGGAAACAATCATCCATACGAGACCCACGGAGCCCCACTGCCAGTTCTCACGGACACAGGAAGTTGCGGAAAATGATCGCCATCGAGAAGTGGTCTACATATGCATAACGATTTCATTTGAACATCCAAGTATAGAAAATTGCTTCCAATAATATTTGTGATACTCAGCCGACCACGATCATGGCGCTCTGCAGCCTCAGCAGCTTGTGAGCACCAGCAGAGACTTGATTGGCCGCTTCTATATAGTAGAACGGAATTTGGCCACACTTACAAGGCACTCTTGGGGGGTACGTAAGTTCCAAATTTTCACCTCCAAGATGCACTTTTATGTCACCTGGGACACCTTTGTGTTCCTTCAAGCGAGCGTGCCAAGATGATATGGGAAGCACACTACAGTCGAGTCGCTGGGCATTTCGGAGTCGAGAAAACAGTAGCAATACTACAGAAGTATTTCTATTGGCCGAACCTTCGAAAGGATGTCGAGAAGCACATCAGATCCTGCACTGCTTGTGCCATTGCCAAACCGACCATCAAGAAGCAAGGCCTATATACTCCTCTACATACCCCTAGTCGACCTTGGGAATCCATCTCCATGGATTACATGTCGGGCCTGCCTTCTACTAAGCAGGGAAATGACTGTGTTTTTGTGGTCGTCGACAGATTCTCGAAGATGACCATTATGGCGGCCTGCAAGAAGAATATCACAGCAGAAGCCACTGCTAAACTCTTCTTTGAACGAGTGTGGGTGCACTTTGGGATCCCACAGTCTATCATATCAGATCGGGATAGCCGGTTCCTCAGCACATTTTGGTCCAGCCTCTGGTCGATGTTGGATACCAAGCTCACCAAGTCCACAGCTTTCCATCCCCAAACAGATGGCCAGACAGAGGTCGTCAACAGAATGATTGTACACATTCTGCGCATGTACAATTCAAAGCACCCACGCACATGGGATGAGAGCCTCCCTTATGTACAACATAGTTATAATCGGGCTCTCCACAGTTCAATCGGCCATAGCCCCTTTCAGGTGGGCTTGGGATTCCAGCCACTATGCCCCATTGACGTAACCATGCCATTTGCAGCTGCTCAGGCCAATTCAGCTCATGTCCAGTCTAAAGTTGACAAAGCCAGTAGCTTCATCGAGCGCATTCAACACATCCGCCAACAGGTTCATGATATATTGGGCAGAGCCAATGCCAAGTACAAGCAACGCCATGATCAACACCGGGTGCCACACAACTTCCAGGTGGGTGACAAAGTATGGCTACATTTTAAGGAAAGACTTATCACTGGACCTTAATAGCTTAGCAGCTCAGGCTGACCGTACCCCACCATCACCAAGGCTGTAAGGAACAATGCATTCGAGCTCAGTATTCCACCATTCCTTAGTCTGCACCCAGTCTTCAATGTGGATCGCCTTCGTCCTTACTTCCCACCTCTACTGGACACCTCAGACATTGCAGAACAACTCACACCAACTGAGTTAAATCCAGACTGCATGGAACAGGCCACCACAGATTACATCATGGACATGCAAATCAAGAACACTCGCCAGCAGAAGATCCAACTATATCGGGTTGTCAAAGCTGGCCAACTCCTGCACCAAGGAAAGTGGTTCACCGGGGACCAAGTTCAACAGAAATTTCCTCATCTCATGGAGGAACTTAACGCAATGGGGACCATTGCTTCCTAAGGGGGGAGGAATGATCCAGGTGGATGTTGGTGGTCACCCGCCTATTCCACTTGGGGCTCCACCATTGTCTATTTCAGTTTTTCAGTTTTGGCACAATTTACTATTTTTAGCAGTTTTTCGGGTCCTAAACTTCCGGAGCCGTTTTGAGGCCCTAAACGACGTTTTTTGGGAAAACGGAGGGCAACATGGGTCCATGGACCGATGTTGCCCGTTCCAAATTTGTAGTCCTCGGATAGATCTTTCTAACGAGGTATGGTACGCGTCAAACGGAGATCGTATGCCAAAGTTACGCCCCTAGGAAGTTGAAACACCAATTTACCCAAGCGGGGCCCATAGTTTTGGCGCTTCATCTCCTAGGGTTAGGGTTTTGGCTATTTAGGATTTCCCATTGTTTCTAAATGATAAATAGGCCCTCGAGCCTCATTGTAACTCATTTCAGAGGCCTGTAGCCGCCACATCTCTTCTCAGAGATAGCTACCAGCGCCCTAGCTAGTTTTATTTCCATTCTGTCTGTAAGAAAAATTCAGTTCGTTGATATTAATGAAATGAAGTGTTATTTCCGCTGCATCTCTGTATTTATGGTTATATGTTTATTCTGTTGCGTTCCTGCATAAATCCGGATCAGGTAATACATTAGTATTAATAAATTTATACATGGTATTAGAGCAGTGTTAATCACTGGAGATTGCAAGTGTGAAGCGGTGTTGAGTTTTGTGCTGGTGGACAATTCGAATTTGCTGCAGAAATTTCTTGGTGCGACAGTTGAGTATTCATTGAAATGTCTTTCAATGGGTTGCGGTTGGAGTATTCCCTTGAGGGTAGCTCGAATTACATAGAATAGAAGGATAGGATGGAGGCGGTGCTTGATGATAATGGACTAAAGGAGTTCATCAATAGCGATGTTTCTAAGCCTACTTCTAGCGATGCTGCAGTACTTGATGCATGACAAAAGAAGGTAGCGAAGACAAGAAGAATTCTATTGGAAGGTGTGAAATACCATATTGTGTCGAGCCTTCATAGGAAATCCACTCCATTTGCAATGTGGAAGGCTTTGACAGATCGTTTCCAAAGAAGCAGTGACCATAGGAAGTTGGCACTGAAAGATAAGATCAGAAAATTCAAAATGGAGAAGGGCGATAGTATTCCAAAATATCTCACGAAGTTTTTCCAATGTAGGGATGAGCCTGGGGAGTGTGGGAATTATAGTTGTGGATGGTGACTTTGCGAGCTTGTCTCTCCTTAGGCTTCTGAAGATTTGGCACAACTATGAAGACTCTATCAATGGACGGGAGAAGCTACTGGATTGGGAGTGACTTTGGTCAGATCTTGTGCAGGAGGAGATAAGGCGAAATACCAAGGATGGCTCTTCATCAAAGAATGGTGATGAAGAGAATTGTGTTTTTGCTTCCAAAGCAAGGAGAGGGAAGGGGAATAAATCCCATCCAAAATCCAAGGCTAAAGGTAAGAAGCTGGATTTGTCCAAAGTGAAGTGTTTTCACTGTCATGAACATGGGCATCTCGCCACTAACTACCCACAGAAAAAGAAGAACAAGAAGGTTGCTGGAGCTACAGTGTGTGAGGCCTTAGCCTCTCAATTTGAACTTGATGTCCCTTTTATTGCATGCTTAGTTTCAAGCGTAATGGGATTGGTGTGGTATCTTGATAGTGGTGCTTCCTTCCATATGAAGGGAGACAAGGAGTTGTTTAGTTAATTGGAGGAGAAGGATCTCCAAATGCATATAGAGATGGGCGACGATGGTAGATACAGTTCCAATAGCATTGGAACCATTACCTTTGAGAGGGAGTCAGGTAAACCATTTTTGTTGAAAGATGTTATGCATGTTCCAGGTCTGAAGAAGAATATCTACAAGCTAGAGGTAGATGGATGCACTGTAATGATGGGAAAAGTAGAAGAAGTGGTGAGTCGGGATGAGGGAGAATTATGGCACAGAATATTGGGCCATCTTCACCATGGCACCTTGAAGATTTTGCAGTAGATTTCTAATGGAATTCCCAAGGGTAATCTTGCGCAATCATATCAGTGCAAGGGATGTACTATGGATAAGCTTGTGAAGACCATTTTTCATGAGAAGGAGAACCGTGCTTCGGTGATCCTGGAGAGAATTCACATAGACGTGTGTGGATATTTCTCGGTTGCTTCAACAAAAAAACACAGGTATTATGTTATATTTTTTAATGACTATTCTCGTAGGTGCTGGATCTTCTTCATGCAGAAGAAGAGAAAAACATTCGCAAAGTTCTGTGAGTTTAAAGAATTGGTGGAGAAGGAGTCGGGGAAGCAAGTGAAGGCTCTACAGAGCGATAATGGTGGTGAATATATCTCTAAAGAATTAAAATACTTCTGTAGAAAAGAAGATATTCGGAGAGAACTCATGGCGCCTCATAACCCACAGAAGAATGGGGTCGTGGAGAGGAAGAATATAATGATCATGGGTGCTGCATGACCAAGGCCTACCGATGCACTTGTGGGTGGAAGCATGCAACACTGTGGTTTATGTGAAAAATCGTTGTCCTCATAGAGTACTTGGCATGAGTACACCTGAAGAAGCTTTTACTGGTAAGAAGCCTGATATTTCTCATTTGAGTATTTTTGGCTCATCTGTTTACA
This sequence comes from Pinus albicaulis, assembly GCA_034641835.2. NCBI lineage: Eukaryota > Viridiplantae > Streptophyta > Pinopsida > Pinales > Pinaceae > Pinus > Pinus albicaulis. The sequence goes on from CM076579.1 coordinate 705,152,907, forward strand.
TTCATGTGACAAAGGATGCCAGGAATAAGCTAGAGCTGATTGCAGAAGTTGGGATATTTGTGGGGTACACAGAAATACCCCATAATTATCGTGTGTATTATACGGGATATAAATTTGAATGAGGTGAAAGCCATGAAGTTGTCACTTGAGAGGGGTTTACACTTGCATGCAGAGGAGGAGCTACTTGTTCCAAAATATGAGCCTCTAGATGTGGATCAGCCACAGGAAAAGATTCATGGAGTGGAGGAGTCCACTCATGCAGAACCAAACATCAGAATAGGCAGAAAGCGTACCACATAAGCTGAGAGACTGAAGCTTGATGTGGCAAAGAATGTACGAGTCCCTACATCACAATGCAGACAGAGACAGTTACCTGACCGATTTACTCGATACATGGCTCTTATGAGCAAGTTTATCATGACAAAGCCATATTCTTTTGAAGAAGCAGCGTAGGAGCTCACATGGGTAGATGCCATGGTGGAGGAGTATGACTCCATTGTCAGAAACAATGCTTGGGAGATTGTTCCAAGGTCGGTGGGTAAATCAGTGGTAGGTTCAAGATGGATCTACAAGGTAAAACAAGCTGTTGATGGGAGTGTTGAGAATTATACGGAAAGATTTGTTTCCCGGGGCTTCTCACAGATCGAGGGGATTGATTATGAATAAACCTTTGCACCTATCGCACGGTATTCTTCCATAAGGACCATCCTTTCTCTCTCAGCGTGGATGGGTTGGTACATTCATCAGATGGATGTGAAGACTGCGTTCCTTAATGGGATCATTGAGGAAGTGATGTACATTGAGCAACCTGAAGGATTTGAGATCTTCAGCAATGAGTTGCATGTGTGTAGACTCAAAAGAGTGTTGTATGGGCTGAAGCAAGCACCACGTGCTTGGTACACACAGATCGACAACTATTTCACTGGACTTGGATTCACCAAGAGTGAGGTGGATGCAAACCTATATCAAATTGTGGTGGAGGGTAAGCTTTTAATCATTGTTCTTTATATTGATGATTTAATACTAACGAGTGATGAGCAGTTGATACACTCATGCAAGGTATATCTTGCAAAGGAGTTTGAGAGAAAGGATTTGGGCCTCCATTATTTCCTTGGATTGGAAATATGGAAACGAGAAGGTGAACTGTTTGTGTCTTAAGGCAAGTATGCTCAAGAGATACTTGGTAAGTTTCACATGGAGGACTGCAAGCCCATGGACACTCCTCTTCCAAGAAATTGGAGGAAAGAGGATGCTACATCGGCAGAGATAGTGGATGCCAATTTTAATAACAGTTGGTGGGTTCACTCATGTATTTAGTTAATACAAGACCAGACATATGCTATGTGGTGAACTAGCTTAGTCAAGCGATGGTTAAGCCTACAAGATCTTTTGGAAGGCAGGAAAGCATGTCCTGAGGTATCTCAGGGGCACATATGAGTATGCTTATGATACAGATAGACAAGGAGGTGAAGTTGCATGGCTTCACGGACGCAGATTGGGCAGGCAGCCCAACAGACAAAAAGAGCACATCAGGAGGGGTTTTCAGTATCGAATCTACAACAATTTCTTGGTACAGCAGGAAACAAAGATCCATGGCACTTAGTTCAACAGAAGCAGAATACATGGCAGCAAGTCAAGCTGCATGTGAGGCTATCTGGATGAGGAAGATCTTGGTCATTTTGTGCAGTTCTCATTTAGATCCTACAATGATACATTGTGATAATCAAAGTTGCATTAAAATCTCGATTAATCCTGTGTTTCATGATAGATCTAAAAATATTGATATATGGTATCATCATATCATATATTGTGTGCAGCGGAAGATCATTTGCTTCAGTACATTCGTACGGAAGATCAGGATGTAGTTATTCTGACGAAGGTGATCAACAGGAGAAAATTCAAATAGCATAGAGGCAAGATCGGGGTGAAGGATAATCCCTATCTTGTTGAGAGGGAGTGTTGAGATTCAACAAGATGATGAGCTTAGTGAAAAGTAAACACCTTCACTAAGTGCGGCCCGCAGGCTATTTTTAGGTGTATGTATATTTTTAGACACGGTGAGCATATTCTATAAGTTGCAGGATGCTATTTGTAGATGGTTGATCAAATGTGAAAAATTTGTGAAATTATATTTTTACAATATTGGGCGAAGTCTATATATAGATCTTCAATCTAAAAATAGGTGCATATCGATTATTATTAGCCCTTAATACTAATCCAACAATAAATATCAACTTATTCCCTTGGAGCACTTTATTTTAGTGAACATATTTGGAAAATCAGTGGGCTGAAGGAATTACGTAATTCCTAGGGTGGTTGGTAACTCAAGCATGGAGGACTCAGTTAGAACTGAAGTGGAAAAATTGTGACAGAGTTGTAATAGTAGTTAATGGAGTTGTTATTCAGTTTAACTCAGTTAAGTGAGTTAAACTCAGTTGAGCTAGTTGTATCTAGTCTAACTGAAAGATACACTAGTGAGAGCTTAGTGAATTAATTAGTTAATTAATTCACAACTAATAACTTATTGACAACTGAAAAAATACAACAGTTAACTACTTGCATATCAGTTCCAGTGGAGACGCAGTGGAGAGATAGGTGAAAGGGTGAGATGGACTATCTGTTGTGACTATAGTGATGCATTCAATGCATTTGACACACATTGGAGATATCAATGAGGATTGCGCTGTCAAAGAAAGGCCAATTTGAATTCATTCAGGGGTGTTCTTCACTAGGGATTGCGCAGTGGAGGCATGCTGTTAGGAGGCAAGAAATTGGTGCATAGATATGCAAATTTCTGCATAATAGTGTGTAATGATTGTTGATTGTACTTAGAGCTTGATGTACTAAGCTTTGTATGAGATTATTACATGATCCATTGATATACATAATATATGATAGTTGGGGTTTTTAGCTTTAAGATTTCCTGTTAAAAAACTGTGTTTATGTGCGATTGATTTTCTTCACATGTGTTTGCAATTGGCGATTTAATTTCCACAAAATTAACAGTGGAAGGATTTTGTATTTAACATAAGATTAATTTTTTAGATCAGGATAATCTGGTAATACATCAGTATTAATAAATTTCTTCAAGGTTTTCATTGGTGACCTTCGATCGAATGATTCTATGAGTGTTCAACTGCAAATTATTCATTCCCACTTCATAGATTGTACTGAAGTACTTTGAGAGCCATTGTCATTATCGGTGGTTTCTCTCACACTTGTTAACGTTTCTCGTAATCGACTGGTAATCAAGTGGTTTCTACCATGTTTGAATTCGACACAATCAATCACATGGATATATTCGTACTAGTTCAAGAAGCAGAAATCAAGACTCTGGATCTAGTTTCCAACATCCACACTGCGAGGAGTTTTATTATTCATGATATAGTAGGTTGCTTATGACAGATGGTTGCGCCCATACTCTGTCTAATTTTGATGTAGTATTGAAGCCATATATGTACCAAAACATATAGTTAGTTTTGATATGAGTATTGGAATTCCTACCTCAACAATGATATATATTTTTATTGAATTTTTTTACAGGTTTTCGACAAGCATCTCCAATCCAATCCTTGTAATGATAAAGCACTTCACTCTTCAGAAAATATCTCAGAATTCGCACTTTAGGGGGCATAATAAGTTACACATCATTTTTTCACCATGACATTTGAATTTTCATATGGGTTTATTACCATCTGTATCATGTTCCCTTAGAGGTAAAAAACACTGATGTTTCTGAATCAGGTCTTGGAAATTGTAGAAAATCTCTGTAAAACCCCTAAAATTTTGCCTGCGTGGTTTTACTAGCCTTTCCCTACACATGCATTGATGATCCTTCCATTAGCCGCGACAACCGCCGCATTTTTTTTTACTAAAACCTGCGCACCCCCATGAAAAGCAAGTGAAAAGAAAAAGTAACTTCTAGAAGTCTAGTTGGTCAAATATTCTCCCAACTAGAAGCCTCTAGAGTCGCGCCAGTTCGAGCTTTATCTCTCCACTCATGGAGCTTATCCCTTGGTCCAAGGAACTCAAATCCCTTCATGAGAGGAGTCCATCCCTCTCTTTATGGAATTTAAACTACCTCAATCTCCCTATAAATCGAGCTCAAGTTTCAGGTTCAAGGATTAGGAGAATGTATATTATGAATAATAGAAACTGATCTATATAGTTTCTAAGCTGAAGAGAGTTCATAGAATGCATACTTTATATCCTAGTGAGTTGTTGTTGACACACTAAATATTATGCCTTTGTGCCCATGACTTCATGCTGGTTATTCTAGAGAGGAAGGCTTATCATACTGAAGGAGAATGATTGCTCGGTCCCTAGGAGGAATCTGTACAACATCAAGGCATCCCGTTGTAAGATTTCTCTTTCTAATTTATGATAATAGATATGGATCTCTATTTCTCATTGTCTTGTTTATGTATTCATAGGAATAATGTCGATACTTAGACTCCTTGATCACTAAGTTGGATTAGTACTTTATTATTATTATATATATTGTAGATGCTTTGATGACTTGTATTGTCTTTGATTGCAGGTTCTACTCATCATTAGAGAACTACTTTGGAGCGACGCGACAAAGGGCTACATCAAACATTTTGATTTCAAGGTACGATCATGTCCTCTCTACTTTACTATTATAATGATCTTAAAATACAAATAATATAGAGAAAGAGTTATTCAAATGGATATTTGTTTCTAGTTACTCGTTGGAGTATTAGGGACATCGCTCTTGTTCGCAAGAGGGATTAATTCTTGTAACAACAACCATATTTCATGATATAAGTTTTATCTATAAATTGTTGTTGATAATTCACTAACAACGGATCTAATTTACTAAAATATTTACTCTTAGTTTTTTCTTTAGATTTCAAATTCTTTAGTTAGTTTATTTTTTTCTTATCTAATTAAATTAGTTGAAATTATAAAAATAAAAAATAGAAATATATAAACACATCCTCAATAGACATTGATATTTTCCTTAAGAATATTTTATGAGAGAAAATCCAGCTAGAAAACAAGGTTGCTCTACTCTCTTTTGTTTGGTATTAAAAGAGTGAAATTTCAAAGAAAGATATACTCTTTACAAATTTACTTAAGATATATGGCCTATATGGCTACTACAAGGTCCTAACCCCCTCTATTTTAGTCTAACGTCCCACTCTCAATTTCTCAACTCAACTATGAAACAAAATACAATAACATAGAATGAAAAACCTACTCATAGTGGCCCAATATTTAACATAGTCCAATTGATCTGAAATTGTGGAACAAAATATTTCTTATACAGAGATAGACAGTAGGGGCTTTTACTGGTTATTTCACCTTTACTAGAAAGGATGAAACCGGAAGCTTCTGGCCCTCTTATTGGCTCTGCCTAAAGAAATATAATGTAAACACTAAATTGATATGGCAATGAAAGTATTTTTTATGTATGCAAAGTATTCATTAACTAAAATTTTATGTGTGAATAAGCAAGTTCAAGTATTCTGCAATGGAAGTAATGTGGTTTGAAGTGAAAATAATGAGTTGTGATCACTGTATAAGTCTGATTGGGAAAAGTGGAATTATGAAAATTTACTGTTTAATGTAGTGAAATTTGAAATATAACAGCATAAATACACAACATAACAATAAGCAATTGTTTAAGCAGTTCACCCCTCTCTTGGGCTACCTCTGCTGGGTCCAAAAGCCTCCAAATAGGTTTTTCCTTCTTTCATTAATGCTCAAATTAAGTATTACACTGTGTAGAAAGCCTCAAAAGGCAAAATTAGCTGCAATTTCAGAAATAGAGGACTGAAATCAGTAAAAATCGACTATTCATTCACCTCAAATGGATGAGTATAGTCCAACATAACTGATATTTCACCAAGCCCTAGTGGCTCCACAACCAAAATTGCTGATAAAATCACTAATAGAGTGCCCTGATGGCTCTGCAACCTATCCCAACAGCTCCAAAATTCTTCAATACCCCAAAATCAAAATTTTTTTTGCTTCAATTGGATTTCCCTAGCCAACGTTATGACCAGTACTAGTTTTTGTCCAGTCAGGGCTAGAAAAGCTCCACCAAATCTGGTGGAACTCCAGATAGCTCCGACAAATATGGAGGTCGGTGCTAAAGTTGGGCGGACCGTCGAATTCACCGCCGAATTTGAGGGCTAACGGATAAGCACCATGTGCCCGCACCAAACGGAGTTCATTAACAACCTTGAGTTTATTGCATGGCAAACTTTATTATATAACAAATATTAAAACGTGCATCCACCGGTCCATAGGACCACGTCCCAAACATTGCGCGCCGATGTGGGTTTGGCCCCGCCCAAACAAACAATAAGTTTAAATATAAGTGCGTGCCAATGGTTTAATAAGGAACATCCGTGTCCCATTGGTCAGGCCGTCCTGTTGTGTCCGCCCCGACCCGGGGTCGAACCCTACCATGCCATACAAAAATTTTAAATAACAACACAATTTCGGAATTGACCTTTGGGGCCACGTGGCGGCCTCTGGGCTGGCCACGTGGCGCCCTTTGATTGGCTGCCTGTGAAATATTCTATGGAATATTCTACAGAATATTCCCAAAATATTCTGTGGAATATTCTTTTTTTAATAATTTTTTTTTTGTAAAGTCAATTTTGGCCATTTTTTTACTGAAATTGGCAAACTTCAATGCTGAATAACTTCCTCATACAACGTCGGTTTTCAGTGCCGTTCATGTCTACAGGATCGTTTTTGCGAGCTCTTTCCAGTCGATCTAGTTTGGACCAATTCTGAGCAACTTTATTTTTGAGCATTTTTATACAAGAGACTTGATCTCCTGATCACACCTCCAAAATGGGAAGCTTTTGGACCCCAAAAGCTCTCTGATTAGTGAAAATGATAATGTGGAGAATAATTCTCCACTCTTCCACCCTTGAATAACTGAAATCTACCCGATTTCATCAAATGAAGCTTTTGAGAAAATGATAAACTGTCTCTGGAATCAACTGATCGACCCTTGCTAATATTGACGGAGTCATGATGCAAATGATTAAAATTTGCAGAACAACAATTGTAATATGTAGAAAAAAAAAAATTTCTACACTGATCAAATTTCCAGAAAGACTTAAAATAACCTTCACCTTGCAAACTGTTCCCATGGCGAATTCTACCATTCTGAAACCAACTTTGTCCCATGTTGAATTGTGTGTCCTCCTTTCTTGCACTGCTTTGCTTTGACACTTCATTCACTGCATTGGCTGACCCAAAAGGTAATTTGTGCAACATAACATCATATTTTTTCAAATACAAACTGTTATCAAACTGAGACATATCATTAGCAACATCATAAAAAGGCGAATGCTCAAAATCTGGTCGTTTCAACATTAACAAAGTTAGACTTTGATTTGCATTAACCAGTCTTTTCAATTGACTTGCATGGAGTAAAGAAGATTCCAGATTCTTTTTGTGAGCTCTTACAATGTACTCTTTACCATCTTTGAACAAGTGATACTTGTTTTCATGGCGATGAAAGATAGCCTTCTTGTCAAATAAATAAGGACTTCCCAAAACAATTCCTGAGATATCAAGCGGCACCACATCAAGTTCCACTGTGTCAATAAAATGTGCAGTTATTGCAAAGCGCAATATGCACTTCCTTGAGACTTGAAAATTGTTTTCCTTGCATATCCATCCAAGTGGATAAGGCTTCGGATGTGGAATGGTCTCAAGTTTAAGCTGCTTGACCAAGTCTTCAGATATAAGATTCGCTTGTGACCCACTGTCAAATAGTGTGTCAATTTTGGTATGTTTTGAAATTACCCTCACATGGAAAAGCTCTATCCTCCTCTTTTCTTCATAAGTATCTTTGTGACAATTCAAAGAGATAGAACTGGGAATTGTGTCTTGCACCACTTCTTTCCCCTTAATGTTCTTTAAAACCATGGTTATGCTTTTTGTCTCATCTCCTGAGTCTGACCCTAAGTCTTGCTCAACTGTTGCTACAGTTTTCTCCTTTTCTTTGGTCTTGTTTTTGTTCTTGAATTTTTCTGGTTTCAGTTCAGGATGAAGCTTCCAACAATGATCTTCATCATGACTTGTCTTTGAACAGTTCTTGCAAAAGAACTTTCCTTTTTCTTTTCTTGAATTTTCAACTCTCTTCTTTCCTTTGTTTTTGAAATTAATTTCCTCATCAAAAGTATTATTTCCTGTAGCTTCTAAATGTGTAGCCTACACACAGACTTCATCTAAGCTGGTAGGATTTAACATTAGAATAGTATGTTGAAGGTAATTTTGCAAACCTCCTATGTATTTCAACAAGGTGTCTTTACTTTGTAAGTCTACTCCAAGTAGAAGTGCTATCCTTCTAAACTCTTGGGTATAATATTGCACATTTTGACCCTTAATTTGCCTAAAATTTTTCCAATTCATGATTGCTTTCTGAATATGAGCAAGAGGATAAAACTATTTCTTAATAGAAGTAATAAACTCATTCCAAGTTAGAGTTATCTTACCATGCTTTTTAATTTCCTCACTGGTCTTGGCTTCCCACCAAACCAAATCTGCTCCATCCATTCTCAAAGAGGCTAATTGGATTCTTGTGTCATCATCATGCAAATTCTGAATTCTTAGATAGACTTCCAGCTGTCTAATCTAGTTATCCAATTTTTCTGCATTCACGTCACCATTAAACATCGGCAACTCAAACTTCACATCAAGCTTTAACAAAGGATTTTTAAGAGATGTTTTTGTTTTGTGTGACTGATTAACATAAGTTGAAGAGGATGATGTGGAGGAAGAGGATGACGATGGAGATGAAGGATCACCATTTCCTCCATTTCCTTTCTTGGACTTATCATTGTCTTTCTTCCCTCCTGAAGAATATCCTTCTTCTCTTTGGTTTCTAGACCCTTCTCCAGCAATCCTATCATTTCTTTCCTGGTATAGGATCCTAACCATCTCAGTCATGTCCAAGAAAGATTTTCTAAAGACCCTTTCTTCTTCCTTGGGATCCATTTCCTCATGTACTTCTCCTTCTCTGGAAGACATGTTTGTGGCTGATTCTAAGGCTAATGAGGATGAAATGGAAGGTGGAGATAATGGCACCCTAGCCCTCCTTGGTTGAGGATTAACTTGTGCTCTAACCAATTGACCTTCCCCTCTTTTCAATTTCAGCCTAGTAAGCATCAAATTTTTCAGAATAACACAATTTTCTTGCACAATTTTCACAAACTCTTAAGCAAAACCTAGAGCTCTGATACCAATCTGATTTGAAATCGTGGAAAAAAATATTTCTTATACAGAGATAGACAGTAGGGGCTTTTACTGGTTATTTCACCTTTACTAGAAAGGATGAAACCATAAGCTTTTGGCCCTCTTACTGGCTCTGCCTAAATAAATATAATGTAAACACTAAATTGATCTAGCAATGAAAGTATTTGTTTATGTATGCAACGTATTCATTAACCAAAATTTTATGTGTGAATAAGCAAGTTCAAGTATTCTACAATGGAAGTAATGTGGTTTGAAGTGAAACTAATGAGTTGTGATCACTGTATAAGTCTGATTGGGAAAAGTGGACTTATGAAAAGTTACTGTTTAATGTAGTAAAATCTAAAATATAATAGCAAAAATACACAGCATAATAGTAAGCAATTGTTTAATCAGTTCACCCCTCTCTTGGGCTACCTCTGCTGGGTCCAAAAGCCTCCAAATAGGCTTTTCCCTCTTTCATTAATGCTCAAATTAAGTATTATACTGTGTAGAAAGCCTCAAAAGGAAAAATTAGCTGAAAATTCAGAAACAAAGGACTGAAATCAGTAAAAATCGACTATTCATTCACCTCAAATGGATGAGTATAGTCTAACACAGCTGATCTTTCACCAAGCCCTAGTGGCTTCACAACCAAAATCGCTGATAAAATTATTGATAGAGTGTCGTGATGGCTCTAAAACCTATCCCAACAGCTCCAAAATGCTTCAATACCCCAAAATCAAAAAAAAATTCACTTCAATTAGAATTCCCTAGCCAAAGTTATGACTAGTACAAGTTTTTGTCCAGTTAGGGCTAGAAAAGCTCCACCAAATCTGGTGGAACTCCAGATAGCTCCGAAAAATATGGAGGTCGGCACTAAAGTTGGGCAGACCGCTAAATTCACAGCCAAATTTGAGGGCTGACGGATAAGCCCCATGTGCCCGCACCAAATGGAGTTCATAAACAACCTTGAGTTTATTGCGCGACAAACTTTATTATATAACAAATATTAAAACGTACATCCGCCGGTCCATAGGACCACATCCCAAACATTGCGCACCGATGTGGGTTTGGCCCCGCCTAAAAAAACAATAATTTTAAATATAAGTGTGTGCCAATGGTTTAATAAGTAACATTCGTGGCCCGTTTGTTAGGCTGTCCCATTGTGTCTACCCCGACCCGGGGTCGAACCCTGCCGCGCCATACAAAAATTTTAAATAACAACACAATTTTGGAATTGACCCTTGGGGCACGTGGCGGCCTCCGAGCTGGCCACGTGGCGCCCTTTGATTGGCTTCCTGCGAAATATTTCGTAGAATATTTTGTGGAATATTCCATGGAATATTCCCAGAATATTCTATGGAATATTTTTTTTTAATAATATTTTTTTTTTGTAAAGTCAATTTTGGCCATTTTTTTACTGAAATTGGCAAACTTCAAAGCTAAATACCTTCCTCATACAGCGTTGGTTTTCAGTGCTGTTCACATCTACAGGATCATTTTTTCGAGATCTTTCCAGTCGATCTATTTTGGACCAATTCTGAGCCACTTCATTTTTGAGCATTTTTCTAAAAGAGACTTGATCTCCTGATCACCAATAGCCAAATAGGAGTAAGATTTGACTCCCTTTACCCTTAACTAACATCACAATTTTGAAATTTATAGTCTTCTTCATTGTCCACATGTGGATATCCCCATATACATGAGTAATGGTGGTTGAGATGGCATCCACTTGTACTATGGTGGTCAATATAGTAGGTCAAATTGTGAGAGGCATAACTTGTCCATATGAACTCCATTTGGAATAAATATTGCATAATTGGAATGGTGTATGAGTGCATAATATAACCCTAGTGTCCTTTATTAAAGAAATAAATTTTTGACCACAAAAATCTCATTTAATGCCTCAAAATTGCTCCAAAATTTTTCAGACTCTAACTTGCCCAACTAGAACCCATTAGTAAAAATGATATTGCAAGTTGATTCCTCCAAATTTTCCACTCCAAAAGCATCAATATGTTTGAAAAATAACATGATGGTCCAATCTCGATCATACCTCACCATTTAGGGAGGTTTTTGGTACCCAAAATATTTATTGAATGAGGTGAGGAAAATTTTCTGTACCTTCTCCCTGGAGTAAATTTTTTCTTTTCCTATAAATTGTCATTTCAACATAATATTAAAAATACATTGCTACCGATGTCTTGTAATTATTGGCCAATTCTACCAAATTGTATCCTTTGCTACCTCTACTTGAGAATCTAGTGCTAATTCCTCTATGGAAGGCAGGATCTACCCTTCCCCCTCATCCAACATGGATGACTCATAGAGTTTGAGGTTATCTACATTCACCACTAATAAAATGTGCATGTATGGGAGTATAATGAACCTATAATAATTATCTCCCAGCTTTTTATAATATAAAAAAGGACCATACTATAGAGACTTGAAATAATTTTTAAGGCCTTGTAGTCTTTCCTTGTACAATTGTAACTGTATCCCATCTCCCACTCTAAATAACTTTAGTATTTTGTGTTGACCATGCCTAGCCTTATATTTTTCATGTGAATTATTCAATGTGTCTTGTACTTACAAACAAATCTACCTAATTGTTTTGTCATATTTTTATTCTCTTAATGCATCCCATGCGAGATCATCCTTCCTACTTCTTTTTTTCCATATACAACATCCAAAGGTAAAAGTGGAAAATATCCAAAAAAAAAAATCAAAAGTATACCTACCCATAAAAGTGTGGATTATGATGTTCTAAGAGTGTTGTATATAGATTAAGTTTTCATCCCAAGTCTTCATATGCTTCTAATTATAACCCCTCAAAAGTTGCACAAAATTTATATGGACCACTTTTTTCTATGGGTGGAATGTAGTTGACATATACAACTTCATGCCTATATTATTCCACATTTTAGTCCAAAATACATTTAGAAATATGGTACCTATCTAAAATGATGCTCCTTGGTATCCCAAAGTGCAAAAAAACCTATTCATAAAACAAGTTTGTTTCTTCTTTTTGTCTGACTGTATTTTTAATGGGAATGAGAATGCACGTCTTATTGAACCTATCAACTATCACAAATAAGTATTCATGTCCCTTCTTTCCATATTGGTAAACCTAAAAAAAATTCCATGGAAATTCTTCCACAAGGACGAGTGGGTACAAGTAATGGATAGTATAGACCCTTTTTCTTGTTACTATGATTGTTGTACAATAAAGTACAGAAGCTCTAATGTATCTTGCTACATGTTATTTCATTTTGAGCCACTATAGATACATATTTAAGTTGGAAAATATATTCCCAACATAAAAATTCCCTACAACCTTGGAGGTGTGAACCTCTATAATATGTTGCAATCACTCAACTTTAGGAATGCAAAGCTTTTCCATTTTGTAGAGTAATCCATTATGGAGATGATATAAGTTAGCTTTTTTGTCATCATATTCTTGATGAATCTAGCCCTATATGTTATAAAACACCTTCTTTAAGTCATAATATTATGTGTATTCGTCCTTGCATGCATCATGGATAAAAGGATCCATTTGCATCATATTTCCTAAAGATATAATTTTTTATGTGGGTGGCCTTAAAAACATGTCAACCAATTTTTTTTATAAATACCTGTGTTATACTTGATGACCAAAAAAAACTATTGTAATGTAACACCCCACCCCACATTTACCCACTTTAACATACTTACCAGGGTAAACACGAGCTGATAGTAACTATGCATGACCCAACTTCCAAGATGCAGTTACAAAAAAAGGGTCTAACTTGCTAAAAGTTGATTTTAATTTCTCATACATTTGGTAAAGCACTATGAAAGTAAACCTTTATTCAATTATTTTTGTATACAAATAATTGAGTAGAATTTATCTTGTATATATTTTTTTAAAACTGTGTATGATATTACGTCAAAAATAATGCATGTATTTTGCTTGTAACATATTAACTGAAAATATTCCACATATTCATGCCACTTTTCTATTTCCTTGCATGAAACTTTTCAAATTCCTTGCATGCACATAGGCATAGATATTCTACAACAATATTAGCAGTATTATCCATCCACAAAAACACATACTCATTGGGGCATCTCATCAAATAGTTGTATGCAATGAACCATTGAACCATTTAAGCATTTCGTCAAGCACTTTGCATGAAAACTAATATAGTGAGTTATTTAGTGCCTATATCCTAAATTGTAGCAGTATAGGTTATCCGAAGTGAACCAGATGCTCAGTGCGAGTTTCCCTCACTATGGTTCAAGTTTTAACTTCTGGTAATTCATATGTGAAAATTTATAATAAAAATACCAATACAATCCTATTTGGTGCACAATTTTAGGACCATTCAGGAAGCTCGACTTCCAATTGTCATATCTCCTAAAATATAGTGACTCAACATCTGAAATTTTTATCACAATATCAATGGGATTTACCTTCACTGTGGACAAATGTTCAGCTCCTGAGACCACCTAGAAGAAAAGTTATAATAAAACTTCCAATATGACTTGTTTGAGTTCTGATTTTAAGATCATTCATAAGGCTCAATTTCCTCTACTCATACATCCTAAAATATTGTGACCAAATATCTGCAATTTTTACCATGTTATCAATGGTATTTCCCCTAAATGTGGTAATTTTTCAGCTTTTAGAAAAAAAAATAAGATAAGTTATGGAATAGATTCCAACATGACCTGTTTAAAGATGCATTATGGGAATGCCATCTTCTTCAGATCATAATTCGTAAAATATTGTGAAAATGGTACCTGTAAGCCATGGATACATAATTTGTTCACTGTTTTCGTTAGTTTCATTAGAAATTCATCAAGAAATATTGTTTCCCTCTTGTACTAGTTGCAATAAAACAAAAATTAGCTCATGCATCCATATAAAATATCCATGTACTTGTTAAAATCATGAGCAAGATCAATAACAAGAGCACTTCATATAAAAACAAATACACCATGCATGTACCATGCACTTAAGAAGTAATGAAGCCATGAAAAACAAATCACATAGTCCACACATTAAACAAAAACTTATGGTAATTTATCACATTAAAGGAATAACACGTAATAACATATGCATAGTTCCAACCAAGTCAGGGACTTACACGTACCACCCGATCACAGATTGGGCTCAACCAAATCATTCTTCTTGCCCAATCACCCCCATGAAACATTTCAAGCCTAAATTTTGGATTACATGGGATAAACAAAAACCCAACCAAACAAGGAATCCAGAGGAAACTATTATCACCCTTCAGTTTCCCAAGGCTAATAAAGGAAGCTAAAGGGGTAACCATAAACCAACTTTAGACTTGGTATCTAGCCCTACCAAGTTAGAGAGTTCTCTCTCTAAATTGATCTTCAGTCAATAAATTGACTCGATATCTGATTTCTTAGGCTAGGTATAATAATCAAGGATTTTGGTTTAAAAATTTGGTTGCACGATGAAGGAGAGGTCCATTGGGCATGGAGTCATCAATTTTAACTTATGAAGGATCCGAAGATATATTAAAAATTTCACCATCGAGGAAAATTATTAAGTTTATTATTAGGTCTTGATTTATTGAGGGATGATAGAGGAAATGAGAAATTGTTTAAACAAATCATATATGAATGAATTATGTTTTAAAACAGAGTGGTTCCCTGAATATATGATTAAATATTGAAAACAAGAATTCTAATCATTTACTCTTATCCAAGCAAACATGAAATTCACAAAGTGAATGACATAAAGAAACACAAGTCACAGGAAGTACTGACCATCATAAGAGCTTACCCATGAATCTCTGTGACTGAGACTTCTGAGTTTTCTTTTTCCCTTCAAAAAGTCCCTTACCAGCCCCATGCCCTCAAGCCTTTCTCATACATATTAAAATAATACAATATATACCTGTTGGGAAAAATACTGAGAGGGGGGGGGGGGGGGTGAATCAGTATTTAGGACTTTATCAAACTTTTTAATTTTTCACTCTCTAAAACCCATACGCTACTTTGATGAAGCCAACTAGCGTATACACGCGGATATCCTTCATAAAACTCGCGTATACATAGAGATCTAATTATGCCATTAATTCTTCACTTATATCATTCCATCATTCATTCATTAGATGTTCAATAAATAGTAAACATGTGCAGTAAGAACAGAATAAACCATCACACATAAGCATCACACATGAACACCAGGATTTTAGGTGGAAACCTAAGTCGGGAGAAAACCACCGCTGCAGTTGCTCAGCCTTCAATATTTTATTATAGAGAAAACATCTTACAACATATGTGCTGGTGCAGACTCCTACCAGCACGCAGGCACCCACCTGCGCTCGTTTACCAGCCTCTCCTGGAAGGGAGCTCCAACCCCCTGACAACATCTTCAAATATGTGAAATCATCCATGTGGTCCAATATCACCATGATCTTTAAGATTTAACATGAAGTAACATATGTAGGGAAAAGATCTCAACCATAGTAACAAACTCTGCATGATCTATTCTTATCTCTGAATCATAAGACTTCCAATTCATCCATGTGTGAGCACAAAAGATACTTTTCAGCAAACAAGGCTCAAAATCTCATCATAATAAACCATGTACCAAGTCATCATCATTTAAGCATAAGTATCACAATAACCAAGGAATAAGCAGTCATAGTGCCAACAATGAAATCATTAGTATTCAACCTGTTTCTCCCCCTGAACCAGTACTCCTCCTTAACTTGTGCAACCTGAATACGTTCATCAGCAAGTCATCAGCAACAATCTCTGCATGAACTATCCTTATCTCCAAATTATAAGACATTCATCTCAGCAACAAATACTCTTCATCAAAAGCAAACAGGACTCATCCATAATATTCAACATAAGAAACTAAGTATCATATCATCATAATTTAGAACTGAGAAACTAAGCTGATACTGAGTCAATAATACAGTTATTAACAGTCAGACTGATGCTCCCCCTGAACCTCTGCTCCAGATCTTCAGCTATCATAAAAATTCTCTTATCATCAAAGCATACGCGACTGTGTCTGCTGAAACTCGCGTGTATACACAACTTTTGTTCAAATAACCCGTGTATGGAAAGTCAAGCATAGAAATTTTCACATTCCTTCATCTCCCCCTAAACTTGTACTTCCTGTACCTGTCTTCTTCATATCAGATGCTCTGTCAGAAATACATATAACCGGAAGAATCAAATCAACCATGAGAGTCATCATACATTGCTCCCCCTGTGACGATACATTACTAAATCTCATAATGTATCCCACATCATTTCTGCAGTCAATAAGAAAAGTAAGCTTCAGAAGCGGATCACTGCAGTAGGGTCAGAATTCCCTACGTTTCTGATCGGTCCTCCATCTTTTTCCAGATTTGTTTGATCTTTCTATTTGTGTGCTGGAAGTTATCCAATTTCTCATATCTGTTCAACTTGCATTCCTTTTCTACATGTCCATACTTGTTACAAGAATAACATCTCATGTGTCCAGAGAAATAAGCATAAGAATCATAATGAGTATTTCTACTCTTCCTCCTTTTACAATCAGCTGCTTTATGTCCATACTTGTTACATGAAAAACAATATCCTTTGAAGAAACCAGAGTACCTTTCTATGTAGGATCTGTTAGTTTGTGGCTGAAATGATCTGCTCCTGCAATTTGCTGCAACATGCCCATAATTATGACATTTAAAGCATTCAACATTATTGACTGATTTCCTTTGAGATTTCATCATTGTTGGTTGACCTTTTGTCTCTTTCAACACTTCAAGTTTTGCATTGACATCCTCTGAATTTTTAGCACTTCCTTGTGAGCTAGATTCTCCTTTAACAGTTTCATGGAAGCCAAGACCAAGTTTGATAGCAGGAGACCTTTGATTACTCAGAATATTGTCCAAAATATTAGTACTATCTTGAAACCTCAAAAGTTTAACTTTTTCTTCTAATTTACCTTTGAGAATGTTTACCTCAACCTCCAAGGCTTGACATTGCTTTGTCATGCTTTCTTCTTTCCTTCTGCCATCTTCTACTTGATCCTTCAGATTTAGAATCTCTTCTTTCAACCAATTTTCGTTTTCTTCACATGTTTGTTGCAGCTCTTCATTCTTCTTATTTGATTTTTCCAGATCTTCTTTGAGAGAGATGATTTCTGCTTCAAGGCCTCCCTTTTCAAATGGTTGTAGAGGTTCCTCATTCTTCTTACTTGATGCTTCAAGATCTGCTTGCAGAGAGATGATTGCAGCTTCAAGTCCTTCATTCTTCTTGCTTGATTTTTCGAGATCTGCATTTAGATCGTTGATTTCTGCTTCAAGTCTTGTCATTCGATTGGATGCATAAGCATGGAACCTTTGGTACTTGTCTATCTGTCCATTCAGTATTTCTATCTTTCCTTTCATTTGAGAGATCATTTCTTTTTAGATAGAGTCTCTTTCTTTAAGTGATCTTTTTTGATCTTCAACTTTGATCTTGATAGCTTCCTCTAGACCCAAAGCATTACCTTCACTATCTTCACTATTGCATACACCAGAAAGTGAATCACAAGAGAAACTATCAATACCTGATTTATCTTCTTCATTTTCTGCTGCACATGTTTTCTGAGATATCTCCATTTCAGTAGCCTTCTTCTTTTGCTTCTTTGCCATGAGCACTTTCAGATCATGGTTAGAATCTTCTTCATCTTCACTGGACACTTCATCATCATCTTCATTTGCATAATAACTCTTCCTCTTTTAAAATTGTTTCCCCTTGGCATGTTTTTCTCTATAAGGACACTTAGCAGCCTAGTGACCAACTTTTCCACACTCAAAACATTTGAAGGGAAGCTTACCTTTGAATCTTCCAGTACCTAGTTGGAGTTTTCTCATGAAATTCACTTCTTCTTCATCGGATATATAGCTGGATTCTTTGACAACTTCCTTTTCTTTTCCTCTTACAGATACCTTAAAAGAAGCTTCTCTGATTTGAGAAGGACCTCCTTGTCTCATTTCAAAAGTAGTCAGAATACCATGTAATTGAACAATAGTAAGAGTTTGCAGATCTTGCCTTTCTTCAATAGCTAAAACTTTAGAGTCAAATTTTGAAGTCAAGGATCTTAAGACTTTTTCCACCAAAGTAGTATCAGTTATGGTTTCACCCAAATTTCTCATTCGATTTACAATATCGTCCAGACGTAAGAAGAAATGGGCAATACTCTCATCACTATGCATCTTCAAATTTTCATATTCAATTCTAAGAGTTTGGAGTTTTGCACTTTTTACCTTTGTGTCTCCTTCATAACTTAGAATGATTTTGTCCCATATTTCTTTTGCTGAATGTAGCTGCATCACTTTGGAAAATTCTGGTTCAGACATGCTACCTAATAAGACATTTACTGCTTTGGCATTGATTTCATACTTCTTCCTTTCTGCTGCATCAGTAGGAATACTTGCTGGATACTGATAACCTTCTTCCACGATTGCCCATACATCTGGACCAAGACTTTGCAGATATTCTTTTGTTCGTACCTTCCAGAATATCAGATTGCTTCCATTGAATAGAGGTGGCTTTATAGACATTACTTCTTCAAGACTTCCCATTGCGACAGATCTCCTTCAAGCGATCAAGCTTCTGCAAAAGGACCTCGCTCTGATACCAATTGTTGGGAAAAATACTGAGAGGGGGGGGGTGAATCAGTATTTAGGACTTTATCAAAATTTTTACTTTTTCACTCTCTAAAACCCATACGCTACTTTGCTGAAGCCAACTAGCGTATATACGCAGATATCCTTCATAAAACTCGCGTATACACAGAGATCTAATTATGCCATTAATTCTTCACTTATATCATTCCATCATTCATTCATTAGATGTTCTATAAACAATAAACATGTGCAGTAAGAACAGAATAAACCATCACACATAAGCATCACACATGAACACCAGAATTTTAGGTGGAAACCCAAGTCGGGAGAAAACCACCGCTGCAGTTGCTCAGCCTTCAATATTTTATTATAGAGAAAACATCTTACAACATATGTGCCGGTGCAGACTCTACCAGCACGCAGGCACCCACCTGCGCTCGTTTACCAGCCTCTCCTGGAAGGGAGCTCCAACCCCCTGACTCGTTTACCAGCCTCTCCTGGAAGGGAGCTACGACCCCCTGATCTCGTTTACCAGCCTCTCCTGGAAGGGATCTACAACCCCCTGACTGAAGGCTACAACCCTCAGCACCTCTATGGACCACGTTTCATCAATTTTCACACTGGATCCAAAGCTTCCTTTAGGACACCACTTGCAAGCCACGATTCATCATATTTTCAGGCTGGACCCTTTCCATACTTTTAAGCACAGTAAACCATGAAACAGATACATATAACTCACTGATAGATATCAGTAAACCAGCAGAACAGATCAGACATTTCTTACCACAGACTTCAGCAAACCCTAGTTTGCATATGCGCTTTCCTTTCTCTGATGTCGCGTATATACGCGCTTCCATTCACATAAACCAGTGTATACTTCTGTACATATTACAGAGCTAATTTTATTGTGCATACGCGCCTTTCCTTAAGAGAAGCCGCGTATATACGCGCTTCCTCTTCGGCGAACTAGCGTATGGTTCTTCAGACTTTTATGTCATTTCAATTCTTCACAACAGATACATCACTTCAGATTTTACCCTTTACCTCAGACAGATATTCGCCTCATCACAGATCTAATCATTCCATAAGCAGATCTAGCAAATACAAGTACATTTCAGATCTAGATCCCCTTCTTCATCATTGGTGCATCATACGTTCAGATCTATCATTCAACTGTAACCCTTTCCATTCAGATCTACTTCAGAGAGAAGTATTCATTCAAGCTCAGACATCTTGCACCCACACTCATGATTTGCACAATGAATTTCTTCTCTTTATATAGGTTTACCCTTTTTCAATACCATGAGCCCCTTTTTCAATACCATGAGCCAAAACTACATTACATCCGATGGTATTCCTGGACGGGGTCATTTAGACGAATCATTACCCAATACAATGGGTCAATACCATGGTGGTTACCCCTGGTTTTGCACTTTATGAGCGCTTTTGCCCATACGCGACTTGGAACGTTATTTCCCGCGTGCATACGTGACTTCTTCTAGAAAAATCCGCGTATGCCTTGAGACATACTCTTTTCATCATAGATCTAACACATACTTAATTCCTTTCTTCATTACCTTCTGTACTCACTGTAGATACATCAGATTTACATCATTTAACAGGTTCATCAAGACATATTCTATCAAGCACAACTTCATCAAGTAGGTAGCCATCATCTTCATCAAGTGGGTTTCCATTCAAGGACAACACTCTATCAAGTGGGTTGTCATCAAGGACAACACTTAGCATCATATTGCCAACAAACATCATATCACATCAGATTTACATCATTTACCAAGTCCATCAAATCAAGAATAACTTCATCAGGTGGATTGCCATCAAGGACAACATATGTCAACAATCTCATGTCTTCATCTTCATTCAGTGGGTTGCCATCAAGGACAACACTCTACATCATATTGCCAACAATACCATATTACAAAATAATTTGCAACTACATTATCTCGAGAATCATATAAAATTGTTGTTGAAAACCCAAATTTAGTGAAGGTTTTCCAAGTGGATTGATATCCCTAAATATGCTCCTTTAAGTGTGGAACCATATTCCACAAAATCTAACTTTTGAATGCCACCTTGCACTTGCCTACACCAATCTTGGAGTTGGTTTCGATGGTCAAATTTTAACCACTTGCTTAAAATAGAAACAATTATACTGAGTTTTAGAACTATCTACCATGACTCAATGGACCTGATTTTCTAAAAAATAGGGGTCAAAGATGAGCTCTTATCTCCCGATAATTGATATATGTTACAAATTTGGAGGAGGATTTTTTAAATGACATTGTTCTAAAGAAAAAAAACTCTTTTTTTTAAAACCATTTCCAAATATTCAAAATCTGCATTTGAAAAACATGTCTAAATCAGGGAAAAAATGAACTCTAAAATTAAAGACCAAAGACATCTTCGAATCTCTCAAATTTGTAACACCTATGGGAAAAATGAAAAAGGTTAATGTTCTTTGATCTGTGCTTGACCATAAATTCTCTCCTATGTTTAGGACTCATCCCCGTTTTCCCAGAAAATTCCCCGGAAATTGACTGGTTAAAAAAGTAAAAATGTCCAGTAAATCCCTTGTCTTTTGCCGCCCTTTTATGATCCGGCCCTGAACAAAGGATGCCAATTAATTTTTTTCCTGGGTAATAGAACACAAAATCCCACCAGTAATAGTCTTATCACCCAAAATTTTAACACATAGTAATGAGTTTTGCATGTCACTAATAGGTTTTCTTTTTAATGCAACTTCATTACCAGGAGTTTGGACCTTATTGTCAAATTTCCATTCACTATTTGTTTTGGGTGATTAAGTCAGATTCTGTAAGATTTGGACAACTGAAATTAAACTTTCCATGATGTATGAATTTAATCCCTCAACATTTTGAAAACTGAAAATGGAAAGTTCATCTTGAATTTGATGAATATCAATGGACTGCAAAGCCACATAATGTATGAGATTTGTTGTAGTGGCATGATAAACTCTGTGAAACTCTTTAGAAATACTGCCTTCCACTTCTCCAAGACCAAAGCATGCAATATATTGCACAAGCACAACCTTTTGATTCTCAACAAACCCCTTTAAGAACGAGTTCAGGAAGGTTGTATAGTTTACATCTTCATCTTCTGAAGTGTCATGTGCATAAGAGGATTCCAACTCTATTATATCTGATACATCATCACCATCTGAGGGTGTGGATGGTATCAGAAATATTTTGTCGACAAATAAAGCACTGATCGTTCTCTAAATGACCCGAGCGGAAAAATTTGATGATTAGGGTGTACATTTATAATAACTTCTCCTTTTCACTACCATGGAGCATTCTTGTGATGATTGATGTAATATTTCTTCACAAAACGTACAATCATACTGGAAAAGGATGCAACATTTGTTAATACAAACATTCAAGTAATCTTGAAAACCCCTGTTTAGCTGGAAACATCAATCACTACTATTATGTAAACCCGTCATCACATGAAATTTGTTGGAGTCAGATTCCAACATATGAAATTCATCGATTGGTAACCATCAATGTGATAAAATTACATTGAGAATGCACCAAGAGGGTATTTTGCAGTGTACACAAGACCAGATCATTTTAGGCCGCTGAGACAACCACACCTAAAAACATCTACCATCAAAATAGTTTTACATAAAATCACCTCCAATCCCTTGGATCATATTTCCCAGGGAACTTTTCATTAGGCAAGTTTTAATTGTGTTATTGTAATATTTCATAGTTATAGATGGAACCACAATTTCTCAGCCAACACAATTATTAGTGTTATGTTATCTTCTTACTAAGAAGGATTCACTACACTCTTTTCATAATTTTCACGCTACTCTTCTCAAATGTTGCACCCTTGGTCAAAATAATATCATGGTGAGTTTACCAACACAACTGCATAGAACAAAAAATATGAGGGGATAGTAACAAAATTTTTTATTTATTTTTTTAATTTTATTTTTAATTTTTTTATTTTCTGAAGAGACACCACGAAACCCATATTTACATTCATTATGTAAACCAGAAGGTTTCACCAACAATAGCTCATCTATTTTGACTTGCTACCCCCATTTACCAGATTGAATATTACTACCTTGCCATATCTTAGCAAGGCATGGCAACATAAATTCTCCTTCTCTAGAAGATGACTCTCATATTGGGAAAGTAGTTTATTTTGTACATTTTCCAATAAATTTTGTTCACTGCTGGAATATAAATAATGGGAAACTCTTTCTTGTTCTTGTTTCAGACACTCCTCAGCCTTAAACATATAATCCGGACAAGAATCCTCTAAAATCCATGATGCAACCTTAAGTGAATAGTAATAATCAATGCTATCCAACATCGCTGACCCAAAGTCATTCTCATAAGCATCCCTGTTACCCATCCCAATCTCGACAAAGATACCTAGAACAATATTTGGATTGGCCATGTTTTTTAATAAAAATTATAAAATAAAATCCTGTCATAAACCTAAGAAGACAAAAATGGCCTTAAAATCCATTCTATTTTTTATTTTCCAAACCTGTTATGCTACCCAAATTGGTGATGCTATTAAAAAATTCCAAAACCTCTAGCTACGAGATGTCATGAGAAAAAACACTCATGAATATCATAAAATTTATGGAGAGATAACAAAAACCACCTCCACCCTCAAGTCAGAGTGATTTCACCTAATAATAGGTCCAAAAATCACCAAAATTATTACAAGCTAGGATGCCTCATAATTTCTTCACCATACCTAGAGGAATTTTCATGTCACCACCCACCTGTCAAGAGTTCTAGGAGAAAACCATCTCCACCCTCAAACCTTGGGAATTTTCCTAAGACTACCTCAACTAGGACCCAAAATCTGTCGACATCCAAAGCTCAACCAAAACAGGGAACCCACTACCTTGTGGCTATAAAAAAAATGACAGAAGGTAAGGTTGTACATGAATTTAAATCCAAGAAAATCCCATGCCAATGACAGTAAAAATGACCCACAAAAAAATGCATGAACCATGCATTCAGATCCCAACAAGATAAATCTAACATGCATGTTCTTACCTGCAAAAATCCTCCTTTTGGATGATCTTTTCTCTGTTCTTTTACTCCCTTGCTAGTTGTTGTTCAATTCTTCTTCTTGGTAGCCACTTAAATTCCTCTTGTGTTCCTTGCTTGTCTCTTTATTGTGTGTTTCTTTCTTTCCTTGTGTACAAATTATCTCTCTCCTTTTTTCCTCTCCTTTTTCATCAAAGAGAATGCTAGAATGTTCTCTCTCTCCTTTCTTTTCTTTTTATTTTCCTTTTTTTTCATTTTCCCTTGCATGCATATTCTTCTTCTATTTGTCTCTTCCTGTTCCCCACTTGCTTAAGTGGAATTTATTTCATTTTCCTTTATTTCTTTTTCATTTTTGCCTCATGTCCTTGTTTTCCTATAATTTAATTTTCCATTTATTTCATACTTCCATAGGAAGTCCCCTTTTGAAATTTGTTTTCAATATTTACAACCATCACCATTGGATATTTTAAATAAATATCAAGGAGTATTGGCATAATTTTCAAGTGATGCATTAAAGTGATATAATTTCATAGATAGGATAAGGAAGACATGCATATAAGTTTAATAATAGTTGAGGAAGTCTTAAGAGAAATATAAAGTCATACATGATTAGCCGAAAATTGAAAAGAAATTCCAATTAGGAAATAAATTTTGATTGTGTTTTAATAAGTAAAAGTTACAAAGATTTAGAAGAAAATGAAAACCTTGAGATATGGAACTTCTAAAGTATTGGAGGAAGGTAAGTAATAATTCTTGTAGAATAAATCTTCCACCTTATATGTGAACATACTCAATGGTAAATGTAGATAAATTAAGATTCCATGAACCATCAATTATAAATAAGCATGAGAAAGGACCAACCCTTGCCTTTAATATAAAATTTGGCACCAAATGCACAAGAAAAATCACCAAAGGACATAGTTCTACAAAAGGAGATCAAAATGACCAAAACAAGTCAACAATAAATTTTGCAAGTGGGATTGAAGGTATGACTACTAGTTAAGGCCAAACGATCCTCCAACGAGAATTATTTCTTCACATTCTTCAAAAATAAATCTTTTGTAAGCCTAAAGCCTCCCAAAATGGAGAGGAGTGATCCAAAATTGATCTACATGGTTATCATATGAATTTTTTATTGCTATATAATTTGGGAGCCATAAGATTTCATTTAGATCATATCAAAAAAAATTCACTAATGGACCAATACTAAAGATCCTCTAGTTTTAGATCCAAAAGGTGGAAATTTGGAGTTACAAACCTCACATACATATGTCCTATAGGTGTTATTGCACCTTACAAGTTTATATATTTACGATGATGTTTTTTCATAAAATGTGGTTAGTATGAGAAAGTTATGCCCCTAACAAGGTAATTGTCCCATTATTCCTATTAAGTCAAGTGGCAACCTTTTGAACTCGCCATATTTCACACACATGTAGACATATAACTATATGAGACTCCACTGGATACTTATATAACCATCGTGTGTAATCTAAGATAACTCTAGAATTCTAACACAAACTGTTAGACTCCTATACCAATAGGTGTAATTTTTCAT